>CM024764.1:38369541-38418095 GCA_014218235.1 Colocasia esculenta
GAAGGGTACGCCGCCTCCACGGGGCCCGGTGGTAGCAGAGTGGTGAGAGAAGGCGCGGTGGAGGCTCGGCAGTGCGTCTGTCGACGCCGGCTCGGTGGGAGAGGGAGAGGGAAGGGGCGGCGGAGGCTCTGAAGTCTGAAGGACGGACGGACGAATGCCTTCTTTGGATAAGCGGGAAGGAACGGGGTACCCCGACAGGTCACCGTCGGTATCGGACTCGGATACCATTTACCGATTATTGTGGCCAGTTTAACACTTTTTACTTGCCCTTCTCGGATTGGGTCTCGGATCTTTGCATCGCGTCTAGATTCCAGGGCGCGACCCATCGTTTAGTTATGGCAAACGTCAGTGGGTTCCGGTATACGATTTATAAGCACGTACACGTTTATTGCTTCTTTCCCGCCGCTCGCCTACCTCTTCTCCTCACCTCTATTTTTTTTTTAAATATTTACATAAAAATCATCTTAGACGTCTAAATATGTGATAATTTATCTTAAAATTATTTCATTTATACATCTATCTTAGACTATCAAATTGTTCTCAGAGACTCTACTATCATGTCTGAATAGATAGAAAATAACAATGAACGTTTACAAAGGGTCATTGTTTACATAAAATAATCCAAAAAAACTCTGCATCATCTCTCTCACTCCCCCCCCCCTTCAATGGATTCCTATTTATCTACAACCAAAGAAATCGGTGTCGTCAACTCGTCGAAGAAGGTGAGGTTAATCTTGACTCCGACCTAGCTTCTCCACTAAGGCATCTTCACCCTCCTCACCCCTAACCCTTCTCAGACCACAAGTTGTTGCTCCTCTCCCTCTCGTGGTGCTTCATAGTCCTATTCGTCTCAAACCACCTTGCCCACTCTGTCCTACTTTCCTTCATCGAAAAAATGAGTGGTTGAGGGGGGCTTCTATAGTCGTTTGCACGACACAACCATGTTATTGTTTCCATCGCATCCTCAATGGAGATAGTGGTGAGCTCAAGCGTGCCTACATGCTCGGCAACCACTTGGGTGTTGCGGCTGAGGGAGTACTAGCAGAGATAGTTGAATATGGCGGGGGTCAATGAGGAACCACAGCTTCCTAGAATACTGCGAACTACATCCAGAAGTCCGGCCCCCATCACACTAATGGGCTCAATGTCGCCGTCTTACCTGGTGAACACAGTAGCGGTTGGGGCCTTCCTCCTCCCCTCCGCAGCACCAACATGATCACCTCTGGGGACAGCAAGCAGCATCATGTTGACTCCCGCGTCTTCCATGTGACCTTCGATCCTCACACTTGCACTCCACCCCTCTAGGATTAATAAGAGATCAAATGATCACCTACTATTGGGATGCAGATCGTCTGCTCCAAAATCCAACTTCGGAATCTACAACTACTATCTTGGTTGGGACAGGGCGACAAGAGTGATTGGAGATTATCAGTGGGGGTGCTCACGACGGAAAGTGTTGATAAAACAGTGGGAATATGGCAGAACGCATGGCAATTCATCATCACATACATTAGTGCAAACCACATGGAAACCATAATAAGAAGTGATATGTTCATGGGCATACCCCGAAAACAGACATACATCATGAGATTATGGATGATAAGTATGGTGATTACAGAATAATTAAAAACGGAAACAAGACTGTGGAGGCGTTCCATAATGGAACTCGTCTTAGAGAAAGTATCGCCCCCACTATACGGTGCGATTGGGGTCCGGCGACCTTCTCCCAGGGTACAACACGAGACATGGAATCGGTCTCGCACAAGATCGACTCCATAAGACGAAGCTATACAGTAAACCTAATCCTCTACAAAAGGTTAGGGCAGAAGCATGCACCGAACACTGGAGAGAGCGTCCGACGACGACCACGGTGTCCTAAATGTCGGAGAGCGACAACGCACCCGAACGGAAGAGCGGCTGGCGGTGACCTCGTCGACGAGCAATCTGGCGTGGAGAGAGGGCGAGAGAGAGAAGCAGTGTTGCGAGCGGTTCCTCAGCGCAGAGAGTCAACAGGCGTTTCGACTTCGGTAACTGCGATTAGGGAGACCCTAATCACTATATGAGACGCCTCACGCCCACAAAGCCAAGACAATGGACCAGTCAATGAACCGGCCCAAACTCTCCAAGAACAGGGGAAAATACAAAATAAGAGGTAAAAAGGTACCAGTCAAGCCGGTTGGACCGAGTCATCACGCGCGCGCGCCCGCTTAGCCCTGCCCGGCCCGGCGGCGCGCGTGTGTGATATGGTATAGCATACTTCACCCTTGTCTATAAGACATAGTCTCATGGATATTAGGGGTTATGAAGCCCTTAACTCCTTAGGGGTATCCCATGTGGGACTAAAGACCCCACACATAAGGACAACATAGCACAACTTTTGAGGTACCTTTTACTTTATCAATTTTTGTGTTCTTTCTCCCATTCTTAGAATTGCCCCTCCTTTTACCCATTTTTACCCAATATTCCCCCACAAACACAATGTTTGATAATGAGGAATAAACAGTAGAGGATAAACATACTGATGACAAGTCTGTCCCCATGTAATTTTAATTAATTACATATATATATATTTGATGATTAACAAAACCAAACAAAAGTTTATCAATTATATCTAATGAATATTTCATAAGTCTTAAGTACAGGAAAAATACCAAGGTCATACAAGCCAATAAAGGTTTGCATTACTTCTCTGAAGCTTTAATCTTTTCAACATGATATTTCTCTAAGTCCATATCGACTTCTGTTGAAGTTCATAACGATTTCCTCATAAGACTGAAAAGTCATGTTGTTTCAAACAAATCGATGTCGTAACGATTCTATAAGTGATCGCAACGATTTCCTTATAAGACTGAAAAATCATGTTGTTTCAAACAAGTCGATGTCACAACGACTCTATAAGTTACCGTAACGATTTCTTTAGAGCCCGTAATGACTTGCTCGTCACAACGACTCTATAAGTTACCGTAACGACTTCTTTAGAGCCCATAACGACTTGCTCGTCACAACGACTCTATAAGTTACCGTAACGATTTCTTTAGAGCTCGTAACGACCTGCCTGTCGCAACGACTCTATAAGTTATCGCAACGATTTCTTTAGAAAGTGCAACGACTTGCCTGTCATAACGACTCTATAAGTTATCGCAACAATTTCTTTAGAAAGCGCAACAACTTGCCTGTCATAACGACTCTATAAGTTATCGCAATGATTTCTTTAGAACTCGCAACGACTTGCTTGTTGTAACGACTTCATAAGTTACCGTAACGACTTCTTTAGAACTCGCAACGACTTGCTTGTTGTAACCTTTTCATAATTACCGTAACGACTTCTTTAGAACTCGCAACGACTTGCTTGTTGTAACGACTTCATAAGTTACCATAACGATTTCTTTAGAATTCGCAACGACTTGCTTGTTGTAACGATTTGCTTCTCTATAATGACTTATTAGTATTCATAACGATTTGCTTTGCGCAACGATTTCTTTAGAGTTCATAACGACTTGATAAGTGTTCATAACGATTTGCTCTCTATAATGACTTGTTAGTATTCATAACGACTTCATAAGTCATATAGCCATCGATTTCATATCTTGATATCTTATTCATCTTAAAAGCGTTGACTAGTCAAAGTCCACGTAGACATCTCTCTGACGCTTCTGCATTTATGAGATCTGAACTTTTCTCTGCATACATGCAGACTATATCATCCTTTATCGTGCCTACTATGATTACATCTTTTAGACTTAAGCTATTTGGCATTACTATTTTCATGTCTATTACTACTGACTGACTTGACTGACTCAGAGACAGCTTAGCTGTCCGCTATTTGAGATTGACATTTGTGCAGACCTCTGAACTAGCTTCATGGTACAACGTTAAACAAAATAGAAGTCAACGGATATTTCTGAAGATCTCATCACTTTGCGTGCTCAAGTGATCAAAAGACTGTTGACTGGAAGCTTCCAAGACTCCAGATGTCATTCAGTCTAACGACTACTCAAAGAGAGACAACAGACACTTCAACGTCTAGATTTCAAATTGAAGATATAAATTCAAGTCAGAAGAACAGAAGAACACAGAGATCGCGTATTCAAGCATTCAAATTCTTCTGAAGAAGTCCAGAGCCAAGAACTCATTCCACTTAGTTTTTTGCTCTTGCTCTCCACTAGTTTGTGAAATCTTAAGAGAGCCCGTGTAGTTCTAGAGTGTGTCTTGTTTAGATCTTTGCTCTCATTCTAGTTGCTTCAGATCCTTGCTTGTCAAAAGCTTAATCTAGGGGCTTGAATTTCATTCATTCTTTTGTGTTGTTCCTTTGGTTGTGAAGGAAGACCTGGTGGTATCCAGGTGTTGTTCCCTTCTGTTGTGAAGGAAGACCTGGTGGTATCCAAGGTGTTGTTCCCTTCGTTGTGAAGGAAGACCTGGTGTGGTATCCAGGGTTTGTTCCCTCGGTTGTGAAGGAAGACCTAGTGGTATCCAGGTGTGTTGTTCCCTTCGTTGTGAAGGAAGACCTGGTGTGGTATCCAGGGTGTTGTTCCCTTCGGGTGTGAAGGAGACCAGCTGAGCTGGGTGTTGTAGCGTCCTTAGGAGACTGTACCCTAGTAGTGGAATCCTGAGTTGTTGCTCAGGGACTGGACGTAGGACTCCTAAGGAAAGGAGATTTGAACCAGGATAATTCTTGTGTTGTGTGATTGTTTTCCTTGTGTGATTCTCTTACGAACTAACTGCTAACTAATCTTTATCGAAGAACGTTGTTGTGTGAATGTTTTTGAGTTACAGTATTAATAGATTATTTTTAAGACCCATTCACCCCCCCTCTGGGCTCGTCAACTGGGCACAAGTGGTATCAGAGCGAGTCTCTTCGACAAAGAAAGGATCCAACGATCTGAAGAGTAAAGATCCATGGCAGCCCAAGGTAACTTTGAAGGTCAGTCTATCAACCGACCCCCTCTCTTCGATGGTGAAGATTATCCTTACTGGAAGACCAGAATGGAATAATTTCTACAAAGGCACGACTATCAAATTTGGTCCATAGTAGAAGAAGGTGATCTGTTAGTCATAAATGAAAAGCTCAATGGACAGATGATGACAGAGGAAGATTTCCTTGAATTGCAAAGCAAAGAGCATCTTATGCTGTGCTCTAAGTAAGAAGGAGTCAACAGAGTCTTAGCCTGCAAATCCTCATGGAAATGTGGGAAAAGCTCAGGATTACTTATGAAGGCACAGACAAAGTAAAGGAAACAAGAATCGACATTTCTTGTCACTCAATATGAAAGATTTCAGATGTGTCAGGTGAGTCCATAACTCAATGTTCAGCCGGTTCACTGACATCACAAAGGACTAGCTAGTCTGGGAAAACCTATGAGATGGAGACATGGTGAGAAGATACTTAGATCCTTACCGTCCTCATGGACCCCAAAGGTCTAGCAATAGAAGAAGCTAATGACCTGAAGAGAATGTTTGTAGAAAGCTCATTGGATCCCTCATGGCCCATGAGATCACATGGAAAGGCTAGGAGAGTCCTCTAGCAGAAAGAAACACTCCAACGCCTTAAAAGCTGAAGAAGATTCACCAGAAGCAGTTCAGCTGAAAGTGAAAGTGATGCAAACAGCGAAAATGAGGAAGCTAGCTATCTAGAAATTACAGTGAATTTTGGCTAAGAAGAGAAATTCCAATCTGGAAGAAGGCACTTCAAAAGGAACAAGGATTCAAGAAGCCAGATGGAAAAGAATGAAGAAAGGAGAACCCATCTGCTATGATTAAGAAGCCATGACACATTAAACTGAGTGTCCAAAATTAAAGAAGCCGGAGTTCAGGAAGAAGGATAGTTCCAAGAAGTTCAGAAAGTACAAGAAGAAGCGATGGCAGCAGCATGGAAAACAGTAGCGACTCAGACAGTGAGTCAAGTTCCTGCAGTGATGAAGAAAAAGGCAACTTGGCCTTCATGGCAATACTGAAGATAAGGTAACTTCTGACTCCTCTTTTGATTCATGCAATGATTCAAATCCGATAGTTTAGAAGAGCTTTCAACGAACTATATGAAAATATAAGAAGTAACCAAATTATTAAAGTAGCAAGAAAAACATAATCTGTATAGAAAATACAAACTCAGATCTAAATCAGAAATTGAACAATTAGAAAGTCAAATAACTGAACTTAAGAAGAAATGAACTGTTGTGTGAAGACCTAAAAGCTAAGAATGAACAAATAACTAAATTAGAAAACAAGTAGGTTCAGATGAACTAAAAACTGAAATCAAAACACTAACACAAAAGAATATACAGTTATCTAGCACATTAAAAAAATCACTAATGGTAAAAACTCCCTCATATTAAAAGATGCTAGAAGATCAGGTAAGAAGAAAAATGGATTAGGATATACACCCCAGATAATGAAGAAACCGTAATTTATCCTAAAACATTCCAACACCAAAATTTGTACCTGACAAGATACATCATACAAGCTGATTTCAGATATATAGTAAAAGTACCAAATTATCCTGTTGTAGTCACTGCAACAAGTTAAGACATATCATAACGACATGCCCAACAGACATAGAATGGATAATAAAGGCAAAATAAATGATACTAACCCATTAGGACCCCAAAGAATTTGGGTACCTAAACTTGATGTTTTTATTTCAGGACATCTCTCGAGCATCCAAATGGTATTTGGATAGCGGGTGCTCAGGCACATGTCAGGAACCCAGAAGTTATTCTCTCATCTCCAAGCTGAAGAAGGAACAGTCACTTATGGAGATAATGGGAAAGGAACCGTGATAGGCAGTGGCTCTGTGAATAACAAAGGAAAAAACAGTCATAGAAGATGTGTTATTAGTCAAGAGATTGAAGCACAATCTCATTAGCATCAGCCAGCTGTGTGACAGAGGCCATCAGATCAAGTTTCAAGAGTCGAAGTGCAGCATACTGAAGGATGGAGCAGTCATCTTTGAAGCTAATAGAGAAAAGAATCTGTATGTGATCTATCTTGAAGAACTCAAGTTCAAATGTTTGTCTGGCACAAATAAAGATAAATCTACTGAATTATGGCACAGACGCTAGGACATTGCAGCATAGATGGCATGAGAAAACTGCTGAAGAAGATCTTGTGGAAGGTCTACCTAAGGTTAGTACAAAATTGGATGGTGTATGTAACCTTGTGCTAAGGGAAAGCACACCAAAGGCTCCTTCAAGTCAAACGGTGGTGACCACCTCAAAACCCTTAGAGCTCCTTCATATGGATCTATTTGGGCCAATGAGGACTACCAGTCTTGGAGGAAAGAATTTTGGATTTGTCATAGTTGATGACTACTCAAGATTCACATGGGTATCATTCCTAGAGCATAAGATGACACCTTTGAAAACTTCGTCAGCTTCAGTAAGAAAGTTCAGAAAGATCAGAAGTTCAGCATTGTGTCTATCCGATCAGATCATGGTGAATTTTAGAATGAAAAGTTTGCTAGATTCTGTGATGATCAGGGAATTGAGCATAATTTCTCAGCACCAAGAACACCACAGCAAAATGGTATCGCTGAAAGAAAGAATAGAACCCTATTAGATATGGCAAGAACTATGTTCTCAGAATATGATCTGCCAAGATACTTCTGTGCTGAAGCAATCAACACAGCAAGCTACATTGTCAACCGAGTAATGATCAGGCCAATCCTGAAGAAGACTGCATATGAACTATTCAAAGGGAAGAAGCCAAAGATCAGCCACTTCAGGACTTTTGGATGTCCTTGCTTCATTCACAATAATGGAAAAAGGGACATTGGTAAGTTGGATGCCAAATCAGATGAAGACATCTTTATGGGGTACACCTCTAAACCCAAAGGCTATAGAGTATTTAACAAACGTACTTTATTGATTGAACAGTCTGTACATGTTATTTTGATGAAACTAACCCTTCCTTGAGAAAGGAGTAGATAGTGATAATGAGGAAACATAGAACTGTCCAAGAACTAAAAACTCATCAATTGAGGACAAGATGATCCACCTCTGGAAGACTTCAACAAGAAGACTTACTCATGAAAATCTTCCAAAGGAGTGGAGATACAAGAAAGATCACCCACTTGAGATATTATTGGTGATCCATCTAGGGGTAAGAACAGAGTAATGTTATCCTTGTGATTACCTAGCTTTGTTTCTCAAATAGAGCCTAGGATAGTCAAGAGCTCTTTCTGATGAATCTTGGATAGTACCATGCAAGATGATTATGTGATGACCCAACCAGCAAACTCCCCAACAACCGTGCCTTGGTAGACTTCAAGTCACCATCCTGACTACTCCAACTGAGCCTTAACTTCAGAGTTCATCTCGAGCTCTGAAAATGACTAGGGTTATGTATTCCTGATTTATCCATAACCTATTCTTATATGGGTGACAATCTCCCCTATATAAGCGACTCCTCATCGCTGCTCACATCTAGCAATCAAACCCCAGGCAGGCAGGATTCTAGAGGTGCCCCTACAGGTCAGAGGTGGCTCCCAAGCACTTTGCGCCATTATGGCTTCAAGAGGTGGCTCCCATAGTGTAGCACTTTGCCTAAGTTCCTGCACTTTCGATGAGCTCATCCATTTGTGACAACCAGCAAACTGGCCCAACAACCGTCCAGTTGGTAGACTTCCCAGGAAGGTCACCCATGAGACTTGAGCACGCTTACTTCAGAGTTCTTTTCCATCTCGAGCTCAAAATGACTAGTCCGGGTTTGGTAGTCTACTGAAATTAACATGTCTATTGGGTGTTACAAATTAACTCAAGTCAGGAACAATATGTCAGACCATCAGACCATCCAGTCATTGGCATGTCAAAATAACTGGATGAACTAGTGCATCTTAAGAAACAGGCCAATTGGTACTCAGACTATTCTCAAGAGAGGCATAGATTCAATGAACTGCACCTGTAGCTAGACTTGAGTCCATTAGAATATTACTTGCATATACATCTGCTTTGAATTTAACACTATTTCAAATGGATGTTAAATCCGCATTTTTAAATGGTTTTATAAAAGAGGAAGTTTATGTGGAACAACCCCCGGGTTTTGATGACACAAAATTCCTAATCATGTTTTCAAACTTCACAAGGCATTATATGGTTTAAAGCAAGCACCTAGAGCCTGGTATGAAAGGCTTAGTTCTTTTCTTTTAAACCATGGTTTCAGTAGAGGTCAAGTAGATAGTACTCTTTTTCATAAAGTCAAAGGTCAAACACATTCTATTAGTCCAAATTTATGTAGATGATATTATCTTTGGGTCTACTGATGAATCCCTTTGCAAGTACTTTGAAAAGTTGATGCATGGAGAATTTGAAATGAGCATGATGGGAGAACTTAATTACTTCCTTGGACTACAAATCAAACAAGGAAAGGAAGGAACTCACCTGTCAAGCAAAGTACACAAAAGAACTCTTGAAGAAATTTGGATTCGAAATATCAAGCCACTGTCAACACCAATGAGTACATCAACAAGAATGGACAGTGACAAATATGGTAAGAAAGTAGATCAAAAGATCTACAGAGGTATGATAGGTTCACTCCTTTATTTAACAGCTAGTAGACCTGATATTTTATTTAGTGTATGCATGTGTGCTAGGTATCAAGCAGATCCTAAAGAATCACATTTACTTTCTGTGAAAAGAATATTTAGATATTTAGCAAGATCTCATGACTTAGGTCTATGGTATCCAAAACATTGTGAAATTAACTTAGTAGGTTACTCTGATGCTGACTATGCTGGATGCAAATTAGATAGAAAAAGCACCAGTGGTTGTTGTCATTTCTTGCAGATGTTTAATATCTTGGTCTTCAAAGAAACAAAATTCAGTAGCACTATCTACTGCTGAAGCTGAGTACGTAGCTGCTGGAAATTGTTGTACACAACTCTTATGGATAAAGCAACAACTTGAAGATTTCGGATTAAACATCAAATCCATCCCACTGTGGCGACAACACCAGTGCCTAAATCTCACCAAGAATCCAGTTCAACATTCAGGACCAAGCATATTGAGGTTAGATATCATTTTATTCGTGATCATGTTGCAAATGGTAATATTGAAATATCTTTTATTGATACAAATGGCTTAGCAGACATTTTCACAAAAGCCTTACCCGAGGAGAGATTCACCTCTTAGAAGGGAATTAGGCATGTGCAATTTGTGAAAAAAGTTTTGTTTACAACTGGCACATTAAATTCAGAATTAAGCAATTTTTCCCTCCATGGCTTTAAGCAAAAGAAATTCAAATTATCCTTTGTAACCGCTCTCTCATTGAAGTCGGTTTGAATAGTCAACTCTTTTGTCTTCTTCTGCCGCCTTTTGTGCCTCACTTTCCACATCGCATTAATTTATTCATAAAATCAACGACAGAACGATTCGTATCTCATCGTCTACCTTTTCCCCTTTTCATCCTGTCGCATGAGCCGATGCCCTAACAACTCATATCTCAACCCTCTGCAAATTGAACCTTTCCCTCCTCCTTCCCGCAAATTTCTTGAGGATTCCTTCTCTTCTCCTTCCGTTTCAACCCTCCAGAGACTTTCCCACCTGAATCCATGGCCGCACCAGTCATCGCCGGCAGTTTGGGAGGCTACAGCGCCGAGTTTCTCACTCCTGAGCAGCAGGAGAGGTTTACCTTTGTGAAGACGAAGCTCTGTGGCAATAAAGAAGTCGATGTTGCTAATCTAGGAAAAATGGAATGAGCAGTGTGGCAGACTTGATCAATCAGATGCAGTGGACGGAGTCACCACCTTTTCGGAGGTTAGTTATCCGGACCTGGTAAAAGCATTCTTCGTTTGTATGAGATCAGAGGAAGATGGGTCCCTAGTTTCTTCAGTGAAGGGAACCTTGATTAGAATAGACCCTGAGTTGCTGAAGATGTTGTTGATGTGAAGACTTCCGGATTTAGTGGGGTTCACACTGTGGACGCCCAAGTGAAAGGTTTGGGAATTGTAGGCCCGGGCTTCAAGCTAAGGGACGGCAAGCTTGATATAAATCAACTATCTGCTTTCAACCGCCTCCTTCATTATTGTCTGTCAAATCTTAGTTCCCAGAAGTGCAACATTCTCCTCTTGCACAAAGGCCGACTCAGACATGATGTACTGGGCCATTCAAAATAAGGAGATAAATATGGCCGCAGTGATGATGGAAAGAATGAAATTTGCCAGAGATCAGATTTGGGACACCAAGAGTAAGTTAATGTGTCCCTGCCGTATGCCCATCTACTTACCAAGATCTTCAAGCACTTCGGTGTTGATCTCTCTGGGGCAGTTGTAGAGAAAATGAGCCAAGCAATCAGGTCCAGGAACCTAAAGAAGAGTGGCTTCTCTGTGGAAAATGGTGTCTGGTTCAAGGCTTCTGTTGCTGAAGGCGAAGCCATCATCGACGACACCTCAGTTGTTCATCATCAGGAGATGGGATCAGTGATATGATTCCAGAATTGCCAGTGGAGTCAGTTTCAGCTCCAGCAGTTGGAGCAGCAGAATCATCAGGCCCCTCTTAGCAGAAGTTCAGTCTGAAATTGCAGTGGAAGAAGAAAGAGATCAGCACCAGCTTCAGAATTTCCAGAAGAATTAGCTGTAAATTTTGCAGAAAGGAGAATTGAGGATATTCTCCCAGAGGACATTTTCCAGTTGAGGACCCACTACCCTCAACTGTCGTTGCATCTATTCTTTCAGACATTATTGATTCGATTCCTTTCACCTCTAGTGCTCCAGAAACCAGTGGCAGAGTTGCAGAAGAGGCTGTGGCATCAGGCCACATTGATGAACCAATGGAAGATGTCCAAGTAGGTAGAGCACCCAGCTGCTCAGGGTGACTCTGTAATGGAAGATGCTCCCATTCAGGGGGAGCAAGTATCAAATAAGAAGATGCTCCTATTGAGGGGGAGCTATCAAAAGAAGTTCAGCAGAAACAACTCCAGTTGTTGATGGTCAGAAGGAAAGGCATAGAATTCTCAAAATTTGGATGACAGAGAAGGAGAGATTGCAAGCTCTTCGAGCTCAGATGATGATCAACCTCCTCCAGCAAAAGAGGCAAGAAGAAAGGAAAAGAAGTTGCCTCTGAAGTTCCTCTCCTGGCTGATACACCTTTTGAGAGGCAGGTCAAGCAGAAAATTGTCATAAATTTGAAGCCAGTGATTGAAAGGCTGAATGTGCAAGGTGAGCTATTATGTACTCTCCAGTCAGATGTAAATTCTATATTTCTGAGCCAAGCTTCAGCCAACAAAGAGTTAGGACAAATCAGAAATGCTATGAAATGGTTTAATAAAGAGATGAGTAGCATGAAAGGCATGCTCTCAGATATTATCAAGGCAGTTGGAGTTCAAGCTCCTCCTCCTCCTCCAGAAGCTCAGGAGCTTGGAGAAAATGTGTCTGGGCCATCAGGGCCAGCACCAGAAGCAGCAGCACCACCAGAAGCAGCAGCAGCACCAGAAGAGGTAGGGCCAACAGGGCCAGTTGATCAGGTTGAAGGGCCTCCAGGGCCATCTGAGCAAGGGTCAGGGCCATCAGGGCCATTGGAGAGTGAGTCTGTGCAGATAGAGGCAGAAGAGTTCTTGGCACCCAAGCCCCCAGCTCCCTCTTCTCCCTCTCACACACCTATTCCTCCAACTCCACCCTCAGCTCCTACAGCACCTCTTGCTCCTCAAACATTCAAGAAGCCTCAATCTAGACCAATTTCTTCTCCTACACCATTTCAGTCCACCTCATCCTCCTGCCTCCTCTACTTCCATTCCTTCTCCTTCTCCTATACATGAGGCCCCTCCAGCATCCTCAGCTGGAGCATCCTCCTCCTCCTCTGGTCCCTCCCTTGGACCAGTTGATGACCTCCCTACTACTTCCCACTCTTTTCTTCATCCTACTCCTCCACCCTCTTTCATCACTATCATACCTGAAAG
Organism: Colocasia esculenta; assembly: GCA_014218235.1. Taxonomy (NCBI): domain Eukaryota; kingdom Viridiplantae; phylum Streptophyta; class Magnoliopsida; order Alismatales; family Araceae; genus Colocasia; species Colocasia esculenta. The sequence continues at coordinate 38,382,424 of CM024764.1, forward strand.
AGCCCAACTTAACTCTCCCTTTATGGAACAAATAAAGGATGAGTTTGAGGAAGGGATCCTCAGGTCTGTGTTGAAGGTTGGGGAACATGTTCATAGGGCAGACCCTTCTAGTCCTGCCCCCAAGAAGAGGAAGCTTACTTCTACTTCCTCCCTTTCCTCTGAACCCAAATACCCACCTTTGTGGTTTTCTCTCACAGTGGACAACAAACATCCCTCACTGTACAGAGAATATCTCTCAAGATTGTTTTTTGCAACCATCATTAACCTTCCCTTTCTTGATCTCACAGATCATTTGAACACCATTCTACCCTACACTTCTCTTTCGAAATCTGAAAAATCCAAAATCTTCTCTCTTGCCCACTCCAAACTGAAGAGCAGTGGGGCAAAGGTCACAAGGATCTCCTAAAGAAATTCATTCTTGCCAAATCTGCTAGATTCCCTCCAAGGGACCACTCCTCTGACCTTATCAGAGTGGTTCAGGATCTATCATAGGGAACTTTGGGCACCCTATATTCAAAAGGAAATCAAAATGATCAGGCACCTCATGCTATTCAACACTACAGATATATTCATAGACTTCCAGAGGTTCAGCTCAGTCAGTTCAAAGGGCCATTTCAGCTCTGACTCCGGATATCTCTCAAACTTCATATTTTAGGTAGATTTTGCTACCCTCCAAGTACCTGAAGAGGTAGCCCTTCCCCAAATTCACTTTCTAGTTATGGAGTCCTCTGTAGGATCCATCATCTTTGAACGTTTTGCCAAAGTAATGGGCAGAATTAACAGAAAGGCTGTCTGGTTGCTTTTTCTAGATTCCTGTTTAGGGAATATCACCAGGGGCATGTAAGTGCTGAAGTTCTAGCCCCTATTCTGTCTGAATGTGAAAGGCTGACATCTTCTGAATGGTCCAAGTTCTACCCCCTGTCAGCTCAGCAGCTGTTTGAAATCAATGAAGCTCAAGCCAGAGAAGGCAAACCAGCCATTTCTCCAGCTACTTTCCTAGATATGAACTCCATTCATCTTGTTGATGACCCCTTCAAGGTCTGGGAGGAAAGATACAAAGTGTATGTGGCTATGCACAAGGCTCTCAGAGACAACCACAATCACTATCCTGTGACCATGGACCAATTCCTCACCTGTGCTAGCTTTGGGACTCGTCGATTTCTCAAGATGAACATGGACAAGAATGCATATGCTGATCTCTCTATCAGCACCTAGATCTTCATCTCAAAAGGATGGCTTCCACCATGGGACCATCCTACTCTGTATCCTTTGGAGTCTTCAAAACTCTTTTGAAGAGCAGGAAGCACAGGCATGGGAAACCATCTCCCATTTTGCCTCTCTTCTGTCTCCTGCCTTCTATTTACCAGTACCTCCACAAAGTTAATGAAATGACCTTCTTTGTGTACTCCTATTCTCTTTCTCTCTTCTTTCTTTGTCGAAGATTGTCTTTTTGCTCAATGACAAAAGGGGGAAAAATTAGCATGTCTGAAATACATTTTTTGTCTTAAGGGAAAAACTAGCATGTCTGAAATACAATAATTTTTTAAGAAAGAATTAGCATCTTCAGACTGATTTAGATATTTTCATCCATGCTTATTGTTCAGTTTTGTCATCACCAAAAAGGGGGAGATTGATGACCAGTCTGTCCCCATGTAATTTTAATTAATTACATATAATATATATTTGATGATTCAAAACCAAACAAAAGTTTATCAATTATCTAATGAATATTTCATAAGTCTTAAAAACAGGAAAAATACCAAGGTCATACAAGCCATAAAGGTATGCATTACTTCTCTGAAGCTTTAATCTTTTCAACATGATATTTCTCTAAGTCCATATCGACTTCTGTTGAAGTTCATAACGATTTCCTCATAAGACTGAAAAGTCTTGTTGTTTCAAACAAATCGATGCCGTAACGATTCTATAAGTGATCGCAACGATTTCCTTATAAGACTGAAAAATCATGTTGTTTCAAACAAGTCGATGTCACAACGACTCTATAAGTTACCGTATGATTTCTTAGAGCCCGTAACGACTTACTCGTCACAACGACTCTATAAGTTACCGTAACGATTTCTTTAGAGCTCATAACGACTTGCTCGTCACAACGACTCTATAAGTTACCGTAACGATTTCTTTAGAGCTCGTAACGACCTGCCTGTCGCAACGACTCTATAAGTTATCGCAATGATTTCTTTAGAAGCGCAACGACTTGCCTTCATAACGACTCTATAAGTTATCGCAACGATTTCTTTAGAAAGCGCAACGACTTGCCTGTCATAACGACTCTATAAGTTATCGAATGATTTCTTTAGAACTCGCAACGACTTGCTTGTTGTAACTTTCATAAGTTACCGTAACGACTTGTTTAGAACTCACAACGACTTGCTTGTTGTAACGATTTCATAGTTACCGTAACGACTTCTTTAGAACTCGCAACGACTTGCTTGTTGTAACGACTTCATAAGTTACCAAACGATTTCTTTAGAACTCGCAACACTTGCTTGTTGTAACGATTTGCTCCTATAATGACTTATTAGTATTCATAACGATTTGCTTTGCGCAACGATTTCTTTAGAGTTCATAACGACTTGATAAGTGTTCATAACGATTTGCTCTCTATAATGACTTGTTAGTATTCATAACGACTTCATAAGTCATATAGCCATCGATTTCATATCTTGATATCTTATTCATCTTAAAAGCGTTGACTAGTCAAGTCCACGTAGACATCTCTCTGACGCTTCTGCATTTATGAGATCTGAACGTTTCTCTGCATGCATGCAACTATATCATCCTTTATCGTGCCTACTCTGATTACGTCTTTTAGACTTAAGCTATTTGGCATTACTATTTTCATGTCTATTGCTACTGACGTTGACTGACATCAGAGACAGCTTAGCTGTCTGCTATTTGAGATTGACATTTGTGCAGACCTTGAACTAGCTTCATGGTACAACGTTAAACAAATAGAAGCCAAGGATATTTCTGAAGATCTCATCTCTTTGCGTGCTCAAGTGATCAAAAGACTGTTGACTGGAAGCTTCCAAGACTCCAGATGTCATTCAGTCTAACGACTACTCAAAAGAGAGACAACGGACACTTCAACGTCTAGATTTCAAATTGAAGATATAAATTCAAGTCAGAGAACAGAAGAAACAGAGATTGTGTATTCAAGCATTCAAATTCTTCTGAAGAAGTCTAGAGCCAAGAACTTCATTCCACTTAGTTTTTGCTCTTTGCTCTCCCACTAGTTTGTGAAAATCTTGAGAGAGCCCGTGTAGTTCTGAGAGTGTGCCTTGTTTAGATCTTTGCTCTCAGTTCTAGTTGCTTCAGATCCTTGCTTGTCAAAAGCTTGATCTAGGGGCTTGAATTTCATTCATTCTCTTTGTGTTGTTCCCTTCGGTTGTGAAGGAAGACCTGGTGGTATCCAGGGTGTTGTTCCCTTCGGTTGTGAAGGAAGACCTGGTGTGGTATCCATGGTGTTGTTCCCTTCGGTTGTGAAGGAAGACCTGGTGGTATCCAAGGTGTTGTTCCCTTCGGTTGTGAAGGAAGACCTGGTGTGGTATCCAGGGTGTTGTTCCCTTCTGGTGTGAAGGAAGACCAGCTGAGCTGGGTGTTGTAGCGTCCTTAGGGGGACTGTACCCTAGTAGTGGAATCCTGAGTTGTTGCTCAGGGATTGGACGTAGGACTCCTAAGGAAAGGAGATCTGAACCAGGATAATTCTTGTGTTGTGTGATTGTTTTCCTTGTGTGATTCTCTTACGAACTAACTGCTACTAATCTCTATCGAAGAATGTTGTTGTGTGAATATTTTTGATTTACATGTATTAATAGATTAATTTTTAAAGACCCATTCACCCCCCCTCTGGGCTCGTCAACTGGCAACACATACCACGCTTTCAGTAAGGTACCTTTCGGGTTTGAATCTTTACCTAAGTATTCCAAATCTGACTCTCACAGAATCGAAGTGAACTAAGTCTTGAACTTGATTCTTTGGGGTGAGAGTTGTCAAAGGAACAACATGATATAGGTTAAGATAGCAATTGTAAAGGTGGCGCCTTCTGGCCATGCACCCTTTCCTGTCTCATAAGTACATTTTGGAATAACTCAATTCCTTAATTGCGGCCTCACAGTAGTACTTATTTAGGTGGGCTCCTCCAAGGATGCACTGCTGACATCCTGTCTTACCAGGCTTGAACCCATTAGAGTATACAACTCATCCTAATCTTACAGTTATAGACACTAACTTTAGGATTCAGGGGAGGAACTCAGATATGAGATATCTCATAATTTGAGTGCCTACCAGTTCTCTCAACAGCTTGTTATTACCACATTGAACCTTCTTTGTAGGATCTCTACTCAGATAGGTTGGGTTGCTACTGAAGGAGAATATCTGATGGGTTTCAGTCCCATTCCCATCCTAAATTTCTGAACTTGAATTTTATTCAGTCCCTTAGTCAGAGGATCAGCTGTGTTGTCCTTGGTACCAACAAAATCCACAGCTATCACACCCTGAGACACTAACTCCCTTACAGATTTCAATCTGAGTTGGATGTGTCTCCTTTCTTTCTGATTATACTTTGAACTTTTGATCTTGGCAATTGTAGTCATATTATCACAATGCATAGAGATCGCAGGTATAGGCTTACTCATCAAGGGAAGTCCAGAAAGAAGACCCCTGATCCATTCAGCCTCCATACCAGTAGTGTCCAAAGCACACAGCTCAGCCTCAAAAGTAGACCGAGACAGGATGGTTTGCTTAGTCGACCTCCAGGCGACAGCACCACCTCCCAGGGTAAAGAACATACCCTGTGACACCATTGCTCCCTGATTTTCAGCTATCCAGCTTGCATCACTATATCCTTCAAGGACAGCAGGAAATTTCCCAAAATGCAAGCCTATAGTCATAGTACCTTTCAGGTATCTCAGAACCCTATCCAAGCCTTCCCAGTGAGTATGGTCAGGACAACTGGTGTATCTACTGAGTTTAGACACTGCATATGAAATGTCAGTCTAGTACAATTTGCATGATACATTAAGCTTCCTATAACTTGGGAATACCACAATTGAGACACAGGAGTGCCATTCTTATTCTTGAAAAAAACTCTAGAAGGATCATAGGGTGTACAGATAACTTTGCAATTCTCGTAGCCAAATTTCTCTAACACTTTCTCAATATAATGAGACTGAGAAATAGCTATCCCTTCAGCTGATCTGGTCAGCTTTAGTCCCAGAATTACACTAGCTTCACCCATATCCTTCATCTCAAAGTTTCTACTCAAGAATGGTTTAGTCTCAATTATCATTCCCAAATTGTTGCCGAACAACAAAATGTCATCTACATACAGACATAGGACAACACAATCATCACCATCTATCTTATAGTAAACACACTTATCAGACTCATTGACTTTAAAGCCAAATGACATAATAGTCATGTCAAATTTTTATGCCATTGCTTAGGGGCTTGTTTCAATCCATATAAGGATTTAACAAGTCTACAAACTTTGTTTCCACTACCAGGTGCTGTAAACCCTTCAGGTTGATCCATATAGATCTCTTCATCAAGATCACCATTAAGGAAGACAGTCTTAACATCCATTTGATGGATAGTTAGATCATATATGGAGGCCAAAGCAATCAGTACCCTAATAGTGGTAATCCTGGTTACAGGGGAATATGTATCAAAATAGTCTATCCCCTCCATCTGTTTGAACCCCTTAGCAACTAACCTAGCTTTAAACTTGTCAATGGTCCCATCAGGATTTAGCTTCTTCTTAAAGACCCATTTGCATCCAATGGTTTTAGAACCAGGAGAAGGATCGACCAACTCCCAAGTGCCATTAGCAATTATGGAATACATTTCGCTCTTTATGGCTTCCTTCCAATGCCGTGCCTTAGGAGAGGCCATGACATCCTTGAAGGTGGGAGGATCACCCTCGATTTGGAAAGCAATAAAATCACTTCCAAAATCCTTGGCAATCTTTTGTCTTTTACTCCTTCTAGGTTCTACTTCCTCTTCTTGACTATCAAAATCAAGATGAGAGCTGGATGCACTTGCCCCCACAATTTGTCATCCTTTCCACATGATCTGGAATGGATGAAGATGTGGATGGCCTAGTCTCAGAAGACACAGATTGAAACGTCGCGTGCCTTTCGGATCCATGTGGATCATGTGTGTGTTGGTTGTGTAGGCCGTTGTGAGGCCAATGTGAGCTAGTTGTGTGGAATGTGTGATGTGAATGTGTGGCTTGAGCAGGTGAAGAGCAGGGTTGGTCCTGAAATGAAACAAGACCTTCTACTGTTCAGTTGAAGTTGGCGGCCAGGGGTGGCCGTTGACTGGTTGGCGTCCAGGTTAGTGGACGTTGACTGCTTGAACTTGGCGGCAGTAGATGTGGACGCTAAGGGTGGCAGTTGCTGTTGGCGGCATAGGGGTTGACGCCAACCTGAGAATTCTGCAGGTTATAGGCTCACCCGAGAGCAGTTCTCTCAGCTCACTCTCTTTCCCTCTTGCCCTAGCTTGCTGACCCCGTGTCTCTGAAGCTTCTAACAGGTTCCGAAGAGTGGTTGGACGATCGTAGAACGCGTGGCGTTGCCGAATTGCGCGAGGAAACGTCGCGGCGTGGTGCAATTCCCGTGGGAGCTCGCGGAGGGCTCGACGTGAACCGGGAGATTGCGGGAGGTTATAGCGTGTTCTGAGGTAGGGGACGAACCCGTTTAACTCCGTAGAAACATTAAAACATATCGTAACCACCTGAATCAGCATGATAATACATTTTCGGATAAAGTTGCACCATACGGGGATAATGGGTGGTTTGAGTAGTTTAATGTATGAAGCATGTTGTAGTGGATTGTATTGGGTTCTAGCATGCTAAAGGAACTGCATTTGTATGTTTTTCTGTAGTCAGAACGGTTAGAAAACCTGCAGAGCCGGATTAGGGTTTCTGCAGGGTATAAGGCCGGAGAACTTGGCGTCAACATCGTTTGTCGCCAAGCTCCTCGGCCAAGATGTTAACGGCCAGGTCCCTTGCCGTTGACTTGTTGTAAGCGGCAGTCGATGTTGCCGCCTACTGATTATGAACAGAAATGACTAATTACAGCATTTATCGGTAATGCATGTGTGTTGACACATGAGGTGCACTGAGTGCACTTGGTTCTCATGTTTAGCATACAAGGTATGCAGTTAGTTGCTTACTTCAGTGACTGCGTGTTGTTTACGCGAGTCAGTTGGGTTCACGTGTAGTGGACCATGGTTACTTGTGGTTTACGTGAGGTTTCACGTGGTTTGTGTGTGACGTGCACGTGGTTTTGTGTACGTGGCGAGTTGTAAGACCCCGGATTTTTACTCTCTTTATATATCTGTATGTATATGAATGGTGTGTTGGGTGTTCGGTTGTTGTGTGCTTAGCATACGTATTTCATTGTGCCTACTATAAGTTTTATCCTTCTTTTGAACATGAGCATGTGCGAATATCTATATATGTATACATAGGTGTATATGATGATTAATGTGGAAGTGAACAATTAGCTAATTAGAAGTGTATTATGAATACCAAGAATCTCTGACTTAGGATACTTGAATAGTACTATGTGTGTGCTATCTAAATATTGAAGAATATCCTATACTACCTATTTCATGGAATTTTGTATGAGAATATAGGAAGTAGATATGTATATGTACGTTATCTTATGCGTGTGACGATTGTATACCAATTCTACATGCATAACACCTTGGTGTATTTGTGTATGCATGTGTATGATTAGTTGTAAGCGTTGCTCATTTGCATGGTTTAGCTAATGTGAATATTGTACTACGTACATTGCATATGCATAAAGAGTTCAAGCATGGTAGGTGTGTTTAGTAGTTTACATTGGGATTCTATACTCCTCATGGATAACATGCATGTATCTTTATGATGATTAGGTGAGAATAGTCAATTGGATAATTATGCATATAGTATATATATTAAGAAATCCTATACATGTAATACTTAAGCAATGTTAGGTAAAGTTGTGTAAGTTAATCTAATTACCGGTGCGCATATTGTACCCATCTATTCCAAGCATAATGTACATAAGTATGCTACACCAGTGTGCGTATACTATATATATGACAAATCAAGTGTGTGTATGCGAGGACTATTTTATCGAATGGATTATTCCTAGCTAGCATAAATCATATCACCTCCTAATGATTTGCGAAGCCCTCATAATTCTCGTCATTTAAATTGCCGTGTGTTGAGTCATACATGTGTAAAATATCACGTACGTACAGGTAGGTGTCTACGTACATTTTATCTTAGTATGCTTATGTATGCTTGTGTATGTATATAGATATTTATGTACATATTAATTAGTATAATTAATGTGCATGTGTTTATATTAAATATAAATAAGGTATGTATTGCCTGGTGATAGTATGAGTATAATACCATATACATATTGCTTGTATATAAGCTTGGTATGCATAGTTTCTGCATAATTAAGGTTCTGGCCAAAGGCCACCTTGGCGTCAACCTCTGGCCGCCGAGGTGGAGTCAACGTCCAGACCTGGACGCCAAGCCTGACCCAGGCGTCCAGCGATGTGGACGTCAACCTCTCTGACCTGCATGCGCAGCAGAGCTGCTGTCTTCTGAAACAAGGCATGGCCACCCATTGGGGGATGTTCCCCAACGGATCTAAGGCTGTCTAATCGGCATGGTGAGTGGGTGAGGGGCTCTCCTACATCCTGAACCCGAATTGGCCTCTCCCCACTTCTCATTTTCACCCTTGCAAGAGGAGAGGAGAAGAAAGAAAAACCCTAGAGCATTCTGTGAGAAAACCCCATTCTAGAACCCTCAAATCCGACCCTTTGAAGCTGGATCTGGAGATCTACTGCAACAAGGAGGAGGCTGAAGCAAAGGAGAAGACTTCCCCATCATCCCCTCGGCGTGGATCACCCAGGAACCCGGAGGAAGGCGATCTGGAGGCACTTCTGCAACTTCTTGGAACTGCCCAAGGAGGTCTTCTTCGAGCCTCAAATCCCTTGGAGGAATTTTAGAGAGGCAAGTGACCTATCTATGGTATCCCCGTATGAGTCTAGGTGGGTTTTGATATTTTTATGGAATTTTCCTCGAGTCCTAGACCCTCCATTTCACCCAGATTTAGAGCTCGGGTCTGTGTTTCTGCACAGACCTGAGTAGACGGCAGGGTCCCTGGACGCCCAGTTCATACTTGGCGTCCATCGATCATGCCGCTGACCCTGAGTCAGCGGCCAGAGACCGCCGTCTAGTTCTTCTGGACAGAACAGTGAGCTGTTCTGTCTCTCTTATACATTAAATTCGGTATGTTTTATGCGATGAGGATATATTGTACACCTTATACTCTATGTATATTGTGCATTGTGGTTGTGGATGAATGTGGGTTGTGTTGGTGAATGTGGGAATGATATCTTGTAAACATGTGAGCATGACTTGTAGACAATCTTGTAAATTCATGATTTATGATTAGGGTTTGTGTGAATGCCTTGGTTTCGGTTTGATCATGAAGAATAGTGGGTCAGCATATGTGTTTGCAAAATTTAGTAGTTTATCCATGCTTGAGAAATTGTAAATAAGTTCGGTTCGGTAAAATAAAAACATGCAAAAATGGTTTGTGGTAATTGATTTATAGATGTATGAATTAGGGTGATGTTGTATTCTAAAATCATGCATATATTAGTAGTCTTTGTGCAAAACAGTAAGTGGATAAATTGCAAAATGTGTTAGACCCATGTTAGCTTAAGTTGTGAATAATATGCTAATTAGGTGTTTGATTTTCTGTAAATCCTATTTAGCTCAGAAAAATCTGAAAAATTGAGGGTATGATTTTGAACCCGAAAACAGCATGTGGTTAAAATTTCAGGTCAATTGGGACAGTAAATAAAAAGTTATGTGTTTTCATGTGAAATGTGATAATTCGTGCATATAATTGTAATGTGGTTTGTTATGGTCTAAAACCAACATGATTAGTGTGGTTACTGTATGTTAAACTCTTGAAATTCTGTAGTACCATGTTAAGGAAAAACAGAAATGTTCATGTGAGTGAGAAAGTGATTGAAATGAGAAGAGTTATGTGTAAAACCATGTGTAAAACGGTAATGTGTAAAAGTGTAAAAGTTGTGCCTATGTGACACTGCTACCCTAGAGGCATCGGGAGCCGTATATAGAAAAGTCCCTATAGAAGGCTCCATGTGATATAAGTTTGTCCCAAAGGCATTGGGAAAACCCCGGAGGTGGACAAGTACCACTGGATAGGGTGGAGAGGGCTTCTCCCGGTCTGCGCAGTTACCAAGATTCACCGCTGTATTGCCTAGGTGGTGAGTATGTGTATGAGTTGTGTAAGCGTTGTGTCATGTGTTGTGTTATAGTTGTGTTGAGAGCTGTGCTAAGGAATGAGCACGAGCTATGAGATATTGTTAGTGTCCTCTACTGGTGGTTAGGACTATGTGTCATGGCAAATTGTTTAAGTAATGAAAAATGAGTAAAATGTGAAATATGTGAATATGGCACGTGGTAAGTGCCCAAGACGCACGTGGTAAGTGCAATCGATATGATATGTGATAAGTGAAAGTGAAAGAGAAAATGATGTGGAAATGAGTAAATTGTATAAGTGTGAACATGTGTACGTGTCAAATGTGTAAAAGTGAACAACGTGAATGAGTAAGTATGAAATCATGTGAAACCGAGAATGTGAGAATGTGTTATTGGAAACCATGTGAAATCAGTAAACTCATGTTGTCATTATCATGCTTATGTGTGCACAAATGCCTAGAATCCATGTTAGGGATAATTAGTGAAAATGAGTGCAAGATAGCTTGATTACTTGATTCACATGATGTGTTTATGTATTATTGTAGCTCTCATGTGTAGATTTATAGTCATTGAATCATATAAAATCAGCAATCTAAAGCATGTGAAAAGGTTCGTGTATGTGTTTAAAACTAGGTGAAATCCATACTAGTTGTGTCCCCTTTCATGTGTGTAAATTGTTCATGTCGATAGCTTTCATGTTTTAGCTCTTTAAAAGACTAAAGTTCTTGAGCAAATGGAATAGAGATCATGTGATAGGTGAATTTCATTTTACAAATCTGAAAGCATGAGTTATGTATAAAATTGTAGAACTTTCATGATAGGTAGAAAACTTGAATTGACTAGCATGCTATGTGTTGTTAATTGTAAAAGTGCATGTAGAAACCACTAAGACTTGTATGTGTATATCATGAGTAGTGTCGCTTGCTGAGTCTTTGGACTCACTCTTGCTTCGGCGTACAGGTTGACAGGTATCGTGCACTAGAAGGTAGCGTGGCGAGGATCATCATTAGAAGACTATTTTGTGGAGCTGTTACCAGTTGTACTTTTCTTTTGCACAACAAGGATTATTGTATGGACATATTTTGGACATTGTAACTCTCTTTATTTTGTATTAATGTGGACATTGTCTTTCTATCTCGCTATTTAGATTATGGAATGTGTGTTGGTGACGGATTAAGAGTTGAGTTGTTTATTTTATTCCGCTGTACTCTATTGCTATCCAGGTACATATCAACCTATCGACCAGTGTTGGGTAAATGTCCCACTGTGACGACGCCCTTTATACCGATGGAGATTGGTATAATCGTACTGGTATGAAGAGGGTCGTTACACGAGTAGTACGACGCCTACCGTGGTTACCTCTTTAGTTGGGTGCCCCAGGTTCTTTGTGAGCCAGGCTGTTAGCTCGGGGCTTTGTCCTGGTACTTGTGTTGTACCGTCGAGGTCTGCGTCATCTGACCTGGACCCTCACTCTTGTGTTTGAGTTGCACATCTGGCTGAGGGAAAGACAACAGTGGGACAGTGACACTTGAGTTTGTTTTTAGTCACTTGTAGCGCGCTCGTAGTTGGGGGTACGGACACCAGTAGTCGACACTGGTCCCCAGCTAGTCCTTTTCCAGTGCCTCACTCTAGAGAGCCCGGGCCAGGGTCTCCTGAGGTGCCAGGCATGGGCCTGCGACCGTGTGGTCCGCAGGTGGTGGTGTTTAGTTGGTCTCCACAGTTGCTTGACTTTTTAGTGGAGCGGCAGCTGGACCTTTCGTCCGTGGCTGCGGGACTGAGAGGTAGACCTGTGTTAGTTTGTCCGAGTCAGTTTCTGGTGTCGCGAACCAGTTCACGTGGCTCGTGTTGGCTGTCCCTACTTTAGCTTGTACACCTGTATGGTTTGCCGTTTAATTATTACTGTTGTTTCTCGTAGTCGGCAGACGGTGAGTACTTTTACAGCTTTACTTACCTGCTTAGCTGTTCTATAAATTGTTGGTATTGTTTACTGCTTTCGTACCTGTGGTTTTTGGTTTGCTCGGTTTTGGGGGAGTTCCCTACTGAGCCAGTGACTAGAGAAGCTCACCCCTACCTCCATAGGTGAGAGCGAGGAGGACGTTCTTGTCCGACGTCCAGTTCTGGGCCGCGTCGTAGCGGTGCAGGGTCAGTACCTCCAGCGGAGTAGTTCCAGCATTGTGTTTAGTTAGTTGTTTACTTTCTTCAGTTGTACCTCGGGGTATGCCCCAGGCTCTTGTACCTCTTTATAGTTTTGTGGAAATTTGGCTATGTAAAACTGTGAAATATATATGAAATGTGGTGTGTTCCTTTATGTTTACACGGACTGTGGTTTGGTATCCCTTGCGAGGCTTCGGTCTGTTCGTGGGAGGCGGACTCGGATCAAGTACGTTATCAGTTTAACGGGCTTGGCCGAGGCGTTCCGTCACACAGATTGAGGTAAACCAGTCTTCATGGGAAACACATTCTCAAATAATGTAGCATCACGAAACTCAACTATGGTGTTAACATCTATGCCAGGAATCTCAGACTTAATCACTAGAAACTTGTACGCATAACTGTTTTCAACATAGTCTAGAAAGACCGTGTCAACTGTTTTAGGTCCCAGCTTTTTCCTCTTGTGTTCAGGGACAAGTGTCTTAGCTAGGCACCCCCACACTTTAAGGTATTTCAAGCTAGACTTTTTATTTCTCCAAAGTTCATATGGACTACTATCTTTATGTTTCAGGGGAACATAATTCAGAATACGGCAAGCCGTATTCAATGCTTCTCCCCACATATAGTTAGGCAATCCTGAACTCTGCAGGAGAGAGTTGACCATGTCTATGAATACACGATTCTTTCGTTCAGCTATCCCATTAGACTGTGGTGAATAGGGGGCAGTTGTCTCATGAATGATGCCATTGACTTGGCAGTATTCACTAAACTGGTTGGAGGTATATTCTCCACCCCTATCAGACCTCAATCTCTTAAGTACCCGACCTGTTTGTGTTTCTGCTTCTTTCTTAAAGATGATAAACTTCTGTAAAGCCTCATCCTTAGACTAAGCAAATACACATAGCAGTATCTACTACAATCATCTATAAAGGTAATGAAATACTTTTTATGATCCCTAGTCAATATGTCATTAAATTCACAAATATCAGAATGCACAAGATCCAGAATTTCTGAATCTCTCCCCACAGACTTAAACGGCTTTTTGGGCTGTTTAGCCTGTACACAAATATCACACCTTTTAGAATTATCAATAGCATAATTAGGAATCAATTTCAGGTTCATCATTTGTTTCAAAGAATTGAAATTAATATGTCCTAAGCGTCCATGCCATAAATTAGATGAATCAACGACATTATATGCCACAGAAACAGATATAGAAACAACATCAACATCTAAACTTTTATTCATCACATGGTTCACATACACTTTAAATAACCCATCAGATAAATAACATTTACCAATAAAAGTTTTCTGACACAAAATAACAACTTTATTACATTTAAAGTTCAACTCATAACCCTCCCTAACCATTCTAGAACCTGATAAGATATTCCTCCTAACACTAGGAACATGGTGCACACTGTGAAGATATAGTACACGTCCTGAAGTAAACTTCAGATCCACGCGTCCAATTCCCATCACACTTGCAGTGCTTCCATTACCCATCGTCACGGAGCAATCACTGGTGGCCTGATAAGACACAAAGTTAGCCCTGTCAGCACATAAATGTACATTGGCTCCAGTGTCTACTAACCACCCATTAGGTTCATAAATAGTAAAAAGATGAGGGTTTAGAGAAACATACGTGTCACCAGAAGAGTCCCCACGGTCACTACATTGACCAGAGCTGGATTTTCAGCAGTCTTATGGGTCAACCTTTCTTTTCGTTTAGGACAGTCCCCACGGAAATGACCTTTTGACCACACACCCAGCATTCACCAGACTTCTTCTTCTTCTGTATCTTTCCTTTGGGTTTCATTTATGTAGTGGAACCTATCTTGGGTTTGCCTTTAACATCCACTACAATAAATCAGTCTATACCCACAGATTTTACCTATGGTAGAGTAATACGTAGGTACAAATGAGAATTACATACGCTTTTAACATCCATTGTAATATTACACATACGTTTATTTTAGCCGTGTGTATATACGTGTATATAGTTACGGTTTTATATAACAGTGTGTAAAGTGGTTATTTTTTGCCACAGTTTATTAAAAAACGTAAGAAAAAATTATAGTGTACTTATGAATGTTGCCCGGTTGGCGAACCCAGAGGGGGGGGGGTGAATGGGTCTTTAAAAAATATTTACTTAGTTAAAACCTGAACTTAAACAAACACAAAAACGTTCTTGAAAAGATTAGTAATGGTTAGTAAAAAGAATAATCACACAAAGAAGACAATCACACAACACACAGATTTATCCTGGTTCGGATCTCCTCTCCTTAGGAGTCCTACGTCCAGTCCCTGAGCAAACCTCAGGATTCCACTATCTAGGGTACAGTCCCCCTATGGACGAAACAACCACCCAGCTCAGCTGGTCTTCCTTCACACTCGAAGGGAACACAACACCCTGGTACCACCAGGTCTTCCTTCACTCCTGAAGGGAAAGAAAAATACACCACCCTGGAAACCACCAGGTCTTCCTTCACACCCGAAGGGAAACAAACAAGGGAATCTAAAAAAGGATTGACTAGCCCCTAGATCAAGCTTAACAGAGCTCGATCTGAAGCTACAAGCACTGAGAGTTAAAGATCTACACAGGTGCTCTCTCTCAGAACTATTCTAGCTCTCTTCTGAATTTTCTCACAACACAGGGAGCTAAGAGCCAAGGCGGAATAGAATGACAAAGCTGGCTCTAGAATTCTTGTGAAGACTTGAAAGACTGCAAAGTTGTTTTTCTTTCTTGATCGCTATGTATGTATGTCTTCAAATCTTCTGTCTTGTATATATATATATATATCTTCATCTTGAATGTAGACGATGAGATAGCCGTTGTCTCACAGCTTTGGTGAACGTTAGACTGAAGGATTTATGGAAGCTTCCAGTCAACAGTCTTTTGTTCTTTAGAGCACGCAAAGTGATGAGATCTTCTGAGGTGACTTGTAGTTCTTTCTATGTCCAACGTTGTAAGATGGTACAACTTCAAGGTTCTGCAAAAGTTGAGCTTTAATGGTAGACAGCTAACACTATCTCCAGATGTCAGTCAACGTTAGAGCAAGTAAACACAGATATAGTAGTGACAGTTTATCGTTCTAAAAGGATACATGCAGAGAATACACGAGAATGGAAGATATGTTCTGCGTGCATGCAGAGATACGTTCAGTCTTCATTAAATGCATAGCAGTCAAACAGGTGAGATACGACTTTGACTATTCAACGTATTTCAAATCAAAGAAAACATTTATTTGATGGAAACATGTCTTATGAAATTGTTATGAGATCATGATAGTCTAAGAGAGTCGTTATGAATCATAACACATCGTTATAGATTCAGAAGAAGTCGTTAAGATAGCAAATCGTTGTGAGTTCTAAAGAAGTCGTTACGGTAAGCAAATCGTTGTGAGTTCTAAAGAAGTCGTTACAGAAAGCAAATCGTTGTGATTCTAAAGAAGTCGTTACGGTAAGCAAATCGTTGTGAGTTCTAAAGAAGTCGTTACAGAAATCAAATCGTTGTGAGTTCTAAAGAAGTCGTTACGGTAAGCAAATCGTTGCGAGTTCTAAAGAAGTCGTTACGGAAAGCAAATCGTTGTGAGTTCTAAAGAAGTCGTTACGGTAAGCAAATCGTTGTGAGTTCTAAAGAAGTCATTACGATAAGCAAATCGTTGTGAGTTCTAAAGAAGTCGTTACGGAAAGCAAATCGTTGTGAGTTCTAAAGAAGTCGTTACGGTAGCAAATCGTTGCAAGTTCTAAAGAAGTCGTTATGACGAGCAAGTCGTTACGAGTTCTAAAGAAATCGTTACGATGACTTATGAAATCGTTATGACTGGTAAGTCGTTACGAGTTCTAAAGAGTCGTTACGATGACTTATGAAGTCGTTATGACTGGCAAGTCGTTACGCTTTCTAAAGAAATCGTTATGACAAGCAAGTTGTTACGAGTTCTAAAGAAGTCGTTACGATGACTTATGAAATCGTTATGACTGGCAAGTCGTTACGAGTTCTAAAGGAGTCGTTACGATGACTTATGAAGTCGTTATGACTGGCAAGTCGTTACGCTTTCTAAGAAATCGTTATGAC
Organism: Colocasia esculenta; assembly: GCA_014218235.1. Lineage (NCBI taxonomy): Eukaryota > Viridiplantae > Streptophyta > Magnoliopsida > Alismatales > Araceae > Colocasia > Colocasia esculenta. The sequence continues at coordinate 38,398,989 of CM024764.1, forward strand.
GAGCAAGTCGTTACGAGTTCTAAAGAAATCGTTACGATGACTTATGAAATCGTTGCGACATCGACTTGTTTGAACTTTAGAACTTACAAAGAAGTCGTTACATCTTTACTGGAATCAATGCATATATCTACTTGCCATAAGTGCTTGATTTTCTTTGAAGATTTCCTGTGCTTAAGGCTAAATGAAATGTAGTTAGAAAACTTTTGACAGAGTTTTGTTTATCACCAAAATAAGTATGTAATGGATTTAAAATTACGAGGGGATGGACTGTTCATCAATCTCCCCCTTTTGGTGATGACAAAACTTAATCAATATTTTAACAATACTTAATAGTAAGCAGAAATAAAAGTACTGTACATATGTTTCAAAGATGTTTCATACATATGTAAGTATTTTCTCCCCCTTTTTGTCATTAAGCAAAAAGAATTAGGACTGAGACAAAGAATAAGAGACAATGAGGAGAAGGAACACAATCTTTTCATTAAGCTTGAGGAGGTACAGGCAAATAATATGCAGGAGAGAGAAGAGAGGCAAAATGAGAAATGGCTTCCCAGGCCTGCTCTTCCTGCCTATCAAAAAATTGCCTAAAAGCTCCATCAGAAATAAAGAAAGTTGGTCCCATGGTAGAAGCCATCCGAGACAGGTAGATGGTGCGTTGCTTGGAGAGAAAGTTGGCATACTCATCAGCATCCATGGAGCACCGGATGAAGGAGGTTTTTCCAAAGCTTGCACAGGCAAGGAATTGATCCATGGTAACAGGGTAAAAAATCTGTTTCTCTTTGAGGACTTGGTGTAGAGCTACAAACACCTTGTATCTTTCAGCCCATAGTTTGTAGGGATCAAGTACAAGATGGATGGAGTTCATGTCCAAGAAGGTGGCAGGAGAGACAGGGGCTTTTCCTTCCCTGGCCTGAGCAGCATTGAGATGAGCTAACTGTTGAGCAGACAACGAATACAATTCAGACCATTCTGAGGAGTTTAGCCTTTCACATTCTGAGAGGATATGAGCAAGAACTTCAGATGTCACAAACCCTCTGTGATATTCCCGGAATAAAAATATGGGAAAACCAACTTGGAGAGTTTTCTGAATTTTGATTCTGCCCATGACCCTTGCAAAACATTCAAAGATAATGGATCCAACAGAAGATTCCATGATCAGGAAGTGAATCTGAGGCAAGAGGATCTCTTCAGGCAAATGGAGTGTGGCAAAATCCACTCTCACTCCTTCAGATTGCCCAGAGCTGGAGAGGACCTTGATGGCTCGCTTGAATTGGCTTAGCTGAACTTCAGGTAATCTGTTGAGATACCTGTAGTTATTGAACATCTGAAAGTGCCTGATCATCTTGATTTCCTTCTGGATGAAAGAAGCCCAGGTGTTATGGTGATGAAATTTAAACCACTCAGAAAGGGTCAAAGAGTGATCCCTGGGAGGAAATCTGGCTGCCTTAGCCTGAAGAAAGCGATTGTAAAGATCTTTTTTAGATCTAGCCCATTGCTCCTCAGTCTTGGAATGGGCAGAGGAAAAGATTTTGGATTTTTCGGTTTTGGAAAGAGGAGTGTAAGGAAGAATGACTTCAAGGTGGTCAGAGAGGTTGAGAAAAGGGAGGTTGACAAGGGTGGCAAAGACAACCTTTTGTAGATACTCTTTGTACAGGGATGTATGCTTGTGTGTCACTGTAAGAGAAAACCACAAAGGAGGGTAGAGAGGAGTGTTGGAGGAATTGAGTTTTCTTTTCTTGGAGACAGTACTGGAGGAGTCTGTCTTGGAAATGTGGTCTCCTACCTTTAGCACAGACCTAAGGATAGCTTCTTCAAACTCATCCTTAATGTCTGTAAGAAAAGGAGAGTTGATTTGAGCATTCCTAGGAATAATAGTGATAAAGGAGGGAGGTGCAGAAGGGTGAAGGAAATCATCAGTGGTAGAAATGCCTACTTCTGGTACTGAAGAAGGACCAGAAGAGGATGAGGCTCCAACGGAGGATGCTGGAGGGGCCTCGAGGCTAGGAGAGGAAGGAGATGAGAAGTGGAGGAAGCAGGGAAGATGAAGTATTAGGAGAAGGAAAAGGTGTGGGGGAAGAAATAGGTATGGATCTAGGTCTTTTGAAGGAGGTGGAGCAGGTGGAGCTGTGGAGGCTGTGGTGGAGATGGAGGAATAGGAGTGTGGTGGAAGTGGGAGCAGGGGGCAATGGATTTGAGACCACTTCTTCAGGCAAAGATTGCACAGAATCCAACACTTCTGGCCCTGATGGCCCTGATTCCATCACAGCTGGCCCTGATGGCCCTGGTACTTTAGCCTCTGCTGCTGGTGCTGCTGCTGGTTCTTCTGCTGGTGCTGCTGCTGGGGTTGCTGCTGCTGGTGTTGCTGCTGCTGGTGGAGAAGGAGCTTGAGCTCCAACTACTTTAAAGATTTCAGAGATCATGCTCTTCATGGTGCCCATCTCTTAATTGAACCACTTCATAGCATTGCGATTCTGAACATACTCGTTGCGTGCTGAGGCCTGGCTCAGAAATATAGAATTCACATCTGATTGGAGTGTACATAGCAGTTCACCTTGCACATCCAGCCTCTCAATCACAGGTTTCAAGTTAATGATTATTTTCTGTTTGACCTGCCTTTCAAAAGGTGTGACAGTTAAGAGAGGTACTTCAGGTGCAATCTCTTTGTCCTTCTTCTTGCTCTCTTTGGCTGGAGGAGGTTGATCATCATCTTCATCAGAACTTGAGGAGCTAGCTGTCTCCCCTTCTCTGTCATCTAAGTTTGGAGAAACTCTGTGCAGTTCCTCCTGATCACCACTGGTTGGAGGTGTTTCTACTGTTTTTTCTTGTAATTGCTCCCCCTCAATAGGAGCATCTTCTTCAACTGGTACTGACTCCCCCTGACAAGGAGCATCCATCATCACAGAGTCACCCTGAGGAATTGGGTGCTCTTCCTCTAGTGGAACCTCTTCAACAATGTGGCCTGATGCCGCAGTCTCCTCTGTAACTGGCATAATATCTTCTGAGAGAATATCCTCAATTCTCCTTTCAGCAAAAACTCCAGCTGGCACTTCTGGAATTTCTGGAGCTGCTGCTGACATCCTTTCTTCTTCTTCTTCTGCTGTAACCTCTGACTGATTTTTGGCCATAGATGGTCCTGCCTGCTCTTGTGCTACAAGGTTGGAACAGAAATAGATTCCATTGGCAATTCTGACATCTCAACAGCTGATTCCATCTGAGGGTGAGCACCTGAAGCATCGCCAATGTAAACTTCGCCTTCAGCAACTGAGGCCTTGGACCAGACCCCATTAACTACAGAGAAGCCACTCTTCTTCAAATTTCTGGACCTGATAGCTTGGCCCATTTTCTCTACAACTGCCCCAGAGGGATCAACACCGAAGTGTTTGAAAATCTTGGTAAGTAAATGGGCATAGGGCAGTGACACATTCAGCTTGCTCTTGGTGTCCCAAATTTGTTCTCTGGCAAATTTCATTCTTTCCATTATTACTGCGGCCACATTGATCTCCTTATTTTGAATGGCCCAGAACATTAGGTCAGAATCGGCCTTAGTGCAGGATGAGAAGGTTGCACTTATGGGAACCAAAATCTGACAAACAATGAAGTGAAGGAGGTGATTGAAGGCATTCAGCTGATTTATATCAAGTTTGCCTTCCCTTAATTTGAAGCCCGGCCCTACAATTCCCAAACCCTTCTCTTGAGCGTCCTCAGTGTGAACCCCACTAAAGCCTGATGTTTTCACCTCAAACAACATTATTAGGAGCTCAGGGTCTATTTTGATCAGGGTGCCCTTACCGAAGAGACAAGGGACCCATCTGCCTCTATTTTAAGCAAACGTAGAATGCCTTTACCTAGTCCGGATAACTAACCTCTGAGTAGGTGGTACGCCCTTCCACTGCATCTGGTTGATCTTTTCGACTATGCTGCTCATTCCATTTTTCTTCAGATCTGCAATGTCTACTTCTTTATGACCACAAAGCTTTGTCTTCACAAAGGTGAAATGCTCCTGCTGCTCAGGAGTGAGAATTCGGCGCTGTAACCACCCAAACTGCCGGCGATAGCTGGTGCGGCCATGGATTCAGGTGGGAAAAGTTCTGAAGGGTTGTGGAGGAAGGAGACGAGAAAGAACCCTCAAGAAATTTCGCGGGAAGGGGAAGAAGGCTTCAGACTTGCAGAGGATGGAGGTGAGAGTCGCTAGGGCATCGACTCATGCGACGGGACGAAAGAGGGAAAAGAGGTGAACGAAGAAGAGGAATCGTTATCACATCGATTTAAGGAAAAAAATAAATGCTCCAAAAGGTGAGGCGACAGAAAACGACAAACTAGGTTGACCGCCTCGAACGACTTTAGCTTAAATGAAAGGAGCGCTTAAACAGAGGTATTCGAAGTCTTTTCACTTTACAAAAGAGAGAGAGAGAACTTATTTAAATTCTGAAATTCTTTATATCAGTTTTAAAAGAAGATCTTTTCACAAAATACACATGCCTAACTCCCTTCTAAGAGATGTAAATCTCTCTTCAGGTAGGGCCTTTGTGAAAATATCTGCTAACTGATTATTTGTATCAATAAAGGATATTTCAATATTGCCATTAGCTACATGATCACGAATAAAATGGTATCTAACCTCAATGTGTTTGGTCCTGGAATGCTGAATTGGATTTTTGGTGAGGTTGATAGCACTGGTGTTGTCGCATAGCAGTGGAATTGACTTGATTTTGAGTCCAAAATCTTCAAGTTGTTGATTTATCCATAAGAGTTGTGTACAGCAACTTCCAGCAGCTACATACTCAGCCTCAGCTGTAGACAATGCTACTGAATTTTGTTTCTTTGAGGACCATGATACTAAACACCCTGCAAGAAACTGATAACAACCACTGGTGCTCTTTCTATCTACCTTACATCCAGCATAGTCAGCATCAGAATATCCTACTAAATTTACATCACAAGAGTTTGGATACCATAAACCTAAATCATGAGTTCTGGCTAAATAACAAAAAATTCTTTTACAGAAATTAAATGTGACTCTCTAGGATCTGCTTGATATCTAGCACACATGCATACACTAAATAATATCTCAGGTCTACTGGCGGTTAAATAAAGTAATGAACCTATCATACCTCTGTAGATCTTTTGATCTACTTTCTTACCATCCTTGTCATTGTCCATCCTGGTTGATGTACTCATTGGTGTTGACAGTGTCTTGGCGTTATCAAATCCAAACTTCTTCAACAGTTCTTTGGTGTACTTTGCTTGACAAATGTGAGTTCCTTCCTTTCCTTGTTTGATTTGAAGTCCAAGGAAGTAGTTGAGCTCCCCCATCATACTCATCTCAAATTCTCCCTGCATTAACTTTTCAAAATACTTGCAAAGGGATTCATCAGTAGATCCAAAGATGATGTCATCCACATAAATTTGAACCAACAATATGTGTTTAACTTTTGTTTTTATAAAAAGAGTGTTATCTACTTGACCTCTACTGAAATCATGTTTTAAGAGAAAAGAGCTAAGCCTCTCATACTAGGCTCTAGGTGCTTGCTTTAAACCATACAAAGCCTTATGTAATTTAAAAACATGATTCGGAAAGTCTATATCATCAAAACCCCGCGGTTGTTCCACATAAACTTCTTCTTTTATAAAACTATTTAAAAGGCAGATTTAACATCCATTTGAAATAATTTTAAATCTAGAGTAGATGCGAAAGCTAATAATATTCTAATGGCCTCAAGTCTAGCTACATGTGCATAGGTTTCATCAAAATCTATGCCTTCCTTTGAGAATAGCCTTGAGCTACCAGTCTAGCCTTGTTTCTTAGATTGCACAAAATTCATCTAGTTTGTTTCTGAACACCCATTTGGTGCCAATAACTGGATGATTTGACGGTCTAGGAAAAGTGACCATACTTGGTTTCTCTTGAACTGATTCAGTTCATCTTGCATGTGTTGCCCAACTAGCTAGCCCAGGGGGGGGGGTGAATGGGTTATTAAAATTTGAACTTTGATTAAAACCTGTTCACTAAAAAGATTACACAACAGCTTTAAACAGAAGTTAGAGTTAGAGGAAAAAGATAGCAAACGCACAAAGACACAACCACACGACACAAGGATTTTTATCCTGGTTCGGAACTCCTCTCCACAGGAGACCTACGTCCAGTCCCTGAGCAATGCCTCAGGATTTCACTAACAAGGGTACTTTCCCCCTCAAAGATCCTTACACCCAGCCTCAACTGGTCTTCCTTCAACCTGAAGGGAAAACAACCACCCTGGATACCACCAGGTCTTCCTTCGTCCAGAAGGGAACAAACCAATGAAGAGAAAATTTAAGAACACGCTTCAGACACTAGCTGAACTAGCTACAAGCTGAAGCAGACGAGCCTCAAGAGAGAAAGGGATTTAACAGGGTTCCTCTCCAAGGACTACACTGGCTCTCACACAAGAATTTCTTCTATGAACACTGAGAGCAAAAGAGCTACGGAAAACAATTGGAATGGACGCTTGTCTCTTGTTTGAAACTCAGAGGACTCGAAGAACTTGAGTTGCTTGCTTTTAGAATGATATTCACTCTCGTTCCATTCTTGTTCTTTTCCGTCTTGAGTCTTGTATTTAAGCTTCTACTTGAAATTTGAACGTTAAAGGTACCGTTGTCTCTCATCCAGGTGTACGTTAGACTGAAAGAAGTTGGAGTCTTGGAAGCTTCCAGTCAACAGTCTTTGAACACTTTGAACACGCAAAGAGAAGAGATCTTTTAGATATCTTTTGTCTTCTATTTGAATTAACGTTGCAAAGTGGAGATGGATCTGTTATCTGCACGCTTATCACACAGATAGCAAACAGCTAAGCTGTCTCTGATGTCAGTCAACGTTAGAAAGAATAGCATGGAAATAGTAAGACCAATTAGCTGAAACTAAAAGACGTTTGCAGAATAGGCATGATTATGGACGATATCTTCTGCATGCATGCAGAGATACGTTTAGGTCACATCACATGCAGGTGTGTCAGAGATATGTATACGTGGACTTTGACTAGTCAACACAGATAAAAACAAGTCAATGAGAGATATACAAGTCGATGGCTCAATGACTTATGAAATCGTTATAACCCATAGCAAATCGTTCTATAACAGAGGATATAAGAAATCGTTATGAATCATGGCAAGTCGTTCTGATTCTGAAGAAATCGATGTGAAACACTTAACAAATCGTTATGAGATGTAAGTCGTTGTGTTTCTAAAGAAATCGTTGTGAAACACTTAAGAAATCGATATGAAATGCAAGTCGTTATGAGTTTCAAAGAAATCGTTACGAAAACCAAAGAAATCGTTACGGCTTAGCAAGTCGTTGCGAGTTCTAAAGAATCGTTATGAGGTCTAAAGAAATCGTTATGCCTTAGGAAGTCGTTCGAGTCTAAGAAATCGTTACGAGGTCTAAAAATCGTTACGGCTAGAGAGTCGTTGCGAGTTCTAAAGAAATCGTTACGAGGTCTAAAGAAATCGTTACGCCTTAAGAAGTCGTTGCGAGTTCTAAAGAAATCGTTACGAGGTCTAAAGAAATCGTTACGGCTAGAGAGTCGTTGCGAGTTCTAAAGAAATCGTTACGAGGTCTAAAGAATCGTTACGGCTAAGAGTCGTTGCGAGTTCTAAAGAAATCGTTACGAGGTCTAAAGAAATCGTTACGACAGTCAAGTCGTTACGGTTCTAAAGAAATCGTTGCGATGTCTTAAAGAATCGTTGCGATATCGATTTGTTTTGAACTTTTCGGTCAGAAAGGAAATCGTTCTGCTTATCAAAGAAGTCGATGTGAAGTATGAAGAAGTCGATACAAAGACTTGGACAGAATATGAGATGAGACTTACCTGATTGTCCTGAACTTTCATTTTTCTTTTATTTCCTGTTCTCAAAGCTCAAGAAATTCATTAGTACTATTTTGTTAATCAACAAAATTCATTAGTACTATTTTGTTAATCATCAAAATTAATATATAAATAAGTGAATTAATTTATATGGGGAAAGTTTGGTCATCAATCTCCCCCTTTTTGATGATGACAAAATATACTAAACATTACACAACAACTAACATGTTTTTCAGAATAGCTTTAGTTTTCTCCAACAAACATGTTTTTCAGAATAGCTTTAGTTTTCTCCCCCATTTTGTCAATAAGCAAAAAGATGGTCGATGAGACAAAGAAGAAAGAAATCATTATATTAAGTTGGAGAAAGATAGTACAAGGGAGATAACAAGGAGGCATGCTGTTCAATAACAGCCCATGCCTTGATCTCAAGATCTTCAAAAATCTGCTGAAATACTCCAAAAGCAACTGAAAAGGTAGGACCCATGGAGGGAATGTTCCTTTGAATGTAGAGTTGCCTTTGCTGTTCTAAGAATACTCCATACTGGGTTTTATCCAAGATAAATCTGTAAAATGTACTCTTACCAAAACTGGCCCAAAGGAGAAATTTGTCCAAAGAGATTGGATAATAAATCTTGTGATCTAGGAGATCCTGCTTCAGAGCATAGAAGGCAGAATATCTGGCTGCCCACACAACATAGATCTCTTGAATAGGAGTGATGGAGTTGAGATCCAAGAATGTTTCTGCTGAAAGAGTGGGCTTCCTTTGACTAGCTAGATCACGGTTGATAGCTTCCAACTGTAGATGTGAGGCCTGATAAGGAAGGTCCCATTCTGAGGGAGTAAGTCTCTCACACTCAGAAATGAGTGGAGCCAAGGTCTGAGAAGAAATGCGGCCAGAGTGGTATTCTCTGAAGATGAACCGCAAGAATGAAGGTAGTCTGCCCTGCTTGGCTGACATCCGGCCCATTTGCCTTGCAAACATGTCTAAAGCATGAGATCCTGCATCTGAATCAAACACTAGGGAGTGTAGCTTTGGCAGAAGGACTAAGAGTCAATTGGAGATCAGCAAAGTCCACTGAGAGGGGACATTTATAGGACGTTCTGATCTCAGCATCACTAAGGCTGAATGAAATTGGAAGAACTGTACCTCAGGCAGCTTGTTCAAGTAGCAGAAGTCACTGTACAGCTGAAAGTTCCTGGCAATACGAATCTCTTTCAAAATGTAAGGTCCCCAAGAGTTCTTATGTTGAATAATGAACCACTCAGAAAAGGTGAGTGGGTGAGCTCTGTGGGTAAGAGATTCTGCCCTGCAGTCAAATACTTTTCATATTGAGCCTTATTTCCCTTGACAGCTGCCCACTGATCTTCAGTCTTGAACTCAGTGCCCTCAAGGATTTTGGATTTGTGGAATTGGGATATCTGAGTAAGAGGAAGAACAATGTTTAGGTGTTCGGATAGGTTAAGAAAAGGAATACCATAAATGGTAGAAAGAATGCACTTTTGAAGATATTCCTTGAAGATAGGTCTTCTCTTAGGATCAAGGGTAAGAGAATACCAAAGAGGAGGGAATAAGGGAACAAAAGGGATGCTAAGAGAGGAGGAAGTTTTCCTCTTTTTCTTGGCAGGACTGGAGGATCAGTCCTGTGGATATGAGAAGCAGTGGAGAGAATGGTGATAAGGGTGTTTCTTTCAAAATCATCCGGAAGATTGTGTCAAAGACACCAAGAGGTAGAGGTTTTTCCGGAGGAAAGATAACAGAAGAAGGAGGAGTAGGAGGATAGAAGATGTTTGGGATTAAAGGATGAAGTTGGTTGAACTGGAGGTGTTTGAGCTTGAGGAGGTGAAGGTTTGGGATTGAATAAGGATGGAGCTGAGATGTGAGAAGGAGTGGGAGAGAAGGAAGGTTGAGATGAAATGAAGGATGAGGATGGTTGGGTGCGAGGCACAGGGTGTTTGATGGTTGGTGGTGCAGGAGGGGCTGTAGAAGGAGATGGAGGTGAGGAGAGGGTTGGAGTGGCAAGAGATGAAGTGTCAGGGGCCTTAGAAGCTGTCATTAGCTCTTTTCCCTTAGCCTGACCTTCTCTGACTGCTGAGGAGGGTCCTGAAGACCCTGAAGCTGACACTGGATCTGCTGATCCCAAAACTGATGGCCCTGCTGGCTGAGACCCTTGAGCAGATGGCCCTGCTGGCCCTGGTGGCCGAGGAGCAGCAGCTGGTCTGCTCGAGAAACCCTACTAGACTTTGACAGAACAATAAGCAGACTTCATATCAGACATCTCTTTATTGAACCACCTCATTGCATTTCGAATTGAAGATAAGTCTGAGGAGGTTGAAGCTTGACTAGCAACAATGCCTTGAATACTTGTCTGAACTGATGACAAAATCTCTCCTTGAGCCTTCAACAATGCCATAAAAGGCTTCAGATTTACTTTTCTATGGCCCTTTCTTGGCCTTCTGAGAACAATTCTCTTCTGCTTCCCTTGTTAGTGACAGGCTCCTCAAGATTAATATTGCTTGCACTTGGGCCTTCACTAACAGGAACACTGGCTGGAGGTGGAATTTCCTGAGATGGGGCAGCTGACTCAGGAACATTCTCAATCAATGGTTCCTCAGTGCCCACTTGCTCCCCCTGAATAGGAGCAGGGAGTTCAACACTTTCTTGCTCCCCCTGGGCAGGAGCATCCTCCAAAACAACTTTTTCCAAGTGGCCTTCTGCCACGGATTCAGACACTTCAGGTTCAATGACACTTTGCTCCCCTTGGCTAGGAGCTTCTTCCATGACCACATCTTGTTGAGTACCTGCTTGTATCTCAACATTAGCAACTGGTTCAGACTGAATTTCTGTATGGCCTGGTGCCATAACTTCTTCTTCAACACGTCCACCTTCTTTAGAAGTAGCTGAGGTGGAGGGAATGGAATCCAATACCTCTCTTAAAAGAGGCGACTAAGGTGGTGGGCAAAGAGTCTGCCACACCAGCTGCACCTTCTTCCATCTGAACTTCTGGAGAATGAGAGTCAATCTCCACAACAGGTGATTCTGAAACTTCTGCCTGGCTTGCCACAACTGGTACTGCTACTGCTTGTACTACTGCTGCTGCTAGCTCTGCTGGTGCTGCTGCTGCTTGCTCTGCTGCTGCTGCTTCTTCTTGAACTTCTGGGATATCTCCAATAATCGCTTCTCCTTCTGCCACAGAGGTCTTTGTCCAAACTCCATCTTGCACTGAAAACCATTTTCTTCAAATTTCTGGACCTTATAGACTGGCCCATCTTCTCTACTACTGCTCCAGACACATCTACTCCAAAGTGCTTGAAAATCTTGGTGAGTAGATGAGCATAGGGCAAGGAAACATTTAACTTGCTCTTGGTTTCCCATATCTGAGCATGAGCAAATTTCATTCGCTCAATCATTACGGCGCCAAGTTTATCTCCTTGTTCTGGATTGCCCAGAACATTATGTCCGAATCTGCCCTAGTGCATGAAGAAACGTAGCACTTCGAGGTACTATAATTTGGCAGACAATAAAGTGAAGCAACCGATTAAATGCGGACATCTGATTAATATCTAGCTTTCCATCTTTCAGCTTAAACCCTGGACCAATAATTCTGAGACCCTTTACTTCATCATTCACAGAGTGAATGCCACTATACCCAGAGGTCTTTACTCCAAACAACTCATGCAATAGCTCATGTTTTATCTTGATTTGGATACCCCTGACAGAGGAGACAAGGGACCCATCCGCTTCTGATTTCAAGCAAATGTAAAACGCTTTCACCAGGTCTGGATAACTTACCTCGGTGAAAGTAGCAACATCCATCCACTGCATCTTCTCAAAGCTTCGACTAGACTGGTCATGCCACTCTTCTCAAGGTTCTGAACATCCACTGCTTATTTCTGCAGATCTTCGTCTTCACGAAGGTAAACCTTTCTTGCTCCTTCGGGACAGAAACTCAGCACTGTAACCTCCAACACTTCCGGTGATCATCGGAGCGGCCATGGGTGCAGAGAGAAAGAGATTCTGGTGAAGGGAGATGATGGAAGGGATGGAAGCTCTCGAAGGGATTCTTCGCGGGAAGAGGAGAAAGCTTCGAAAGTTGCAGAGAGTCGATGCCGAAATCGTTAGGGCATCGGCTTTGGGTGAACAGATAAAAGATAAAAGGGTAAAGGTAGAAGACAAGTCGTTCTCAGAACGATTTGAATAAATTAATATTACTTTACCGAAAAGTGGAGCGCCAAAGGCGGTAAAGCCAGAAAGCGACAAAACCATTTGACGAGTCAAACAACCTTCAACACAATAGCGGTCAAAGCATGTAGATAACTGAGCTTTGCTTATTCTTAAGGAGAGAAAATTTCATTTAATCTGAAAAAATTATATGTCAATAAAGTTACAGAAATCTTTTCACAAATTGCACATCCCTAATTCCCTTCTAAGAGATGTAAATCTCTCTTCAGGTAGGGCTTTTGTGAAGATATCTGCTAATTGACCATTTGTATCTATAAAGGAAATTTCTAAATTACCACTAGCTACATGGTCTCGAATAAAATGATATCTTACCTCAATGTGCTTAGTCCTTGAGTGCTGTACTGGATTTTGGTGAGGTTGATGGCACTTGTATTATCACACAATAGTGGAATTGATTTGATGTGAATTCTGAAATCCTCAAGTTGTTGCTTTATCCAAAGAAGTTGTGTACAACAACTTCCAGCAGCAACATATTCTGCCTCAGCTGTTGATAAAGCTACTGAATTTTGTTTCTTGGATGACCATGATATTAAACATCCTGCAAGAAACTGACAACACCCACTGGTGCTTTTTCTATCTACTTTGCATCCACATAATCAGCATCTGAATATCCTACTAATTTATTTCACAAGATCTAGGATACCAGAGACCTAATCATGAGTTCTAGCCAGATATCTAAATATTCTTTTTACTGAAATTAAATGAGACTCTCTAGGGTCTGCCTGATATCTAGCACACATGCATACACTAAACAAAATGTCTGGTCTACTTGCAGTTAAGTAAAGTAATGATCCTATCATACCTCGATAATTCTTTTGATCTACCTTTTTACCTTTTTGATCACTGTCCATTCTGGTTGATGTGCTCATTGGTGTTGATAATGGCTTTGCACCTTCAAATCCAAATTTCTTTAACAGCTCTTTGGTGTACTTGGCTTGACAGATATGAGTGCCATCCTTCCCTTGCTTGATTTGCAATCCAAGGAAGTAGCTTAGCTCCCCCATCAAGCTCATTTCGAATTCTCCCTGCATAAGCTTTTCAAAGTACTTGCAAAGAGATTCATCAGTAGATCCAAAAATAATATCATCTACATATATTTGCACGAGAAGTATATGTTTAACCTTAGATTTTATAAATAATGTACTATCTACTTTACCTCTAGTGAAACCATGATCTAATAAGAAAGTACTGAGCCTTTCATACCAGGCTCTAGATGCTTGCTTTAAACCATATAAAGCCTTATGTAGTTTAAATACATGATTTGGAAATTCGTATCATCAAAACCTGGAGGTTGTTCAACATAAACTTCCTCCTTGATAAAACCATTTAAAAAGGCTGATTTGACATCCATTTGAAATAGTTTTAAATCAAATGCAGATGCATAAGCAAGTAAAATCCTAATAGCCTCAAGTCTAGCTACAGGTGCATAGGTTTCATCGAAATCTATGCCTTCCTCTTGGGAGTAGCCTTGAGCTACCAGTCTGGCCTTGTTCCTTAAGATTATTCCAGACTCATCCAGTTTATTTCTGAACACCCACTTGGTGCCAATAACTGAATGATTGGATGGTCTAGGAACAAGTGACCATACTTGGTTTCTCTTGAACTGATTTAGTTCATCTTGCATGGCTAATATCCAAGATTCATCAGATAAAGCTTCATTGACTGTCTTAGGCTCTATTTGAGAAACAAAGGCTAAATAATCACATGGAATTACATTACCTCTTGTTCTTACCCCTACGGATGGATCACCAATAATGTTTTCAGGAGGGTGATCTTTCTGATGTCTCCATTCTTTTGGAAGATTTTCATGTTGGATTTCAGTTTGCTGCAGTTCTTCCAGAGTTGGATCTTCCTTGTCCTTAATTGAGGTATTCTTTAATTTTTCGGACAAGTCATCTGCATCATCAATGTCACTAATTTCTTCCTTTTTCAAGGAAGGGTTAGATTCATAAAAATAACATGTACAGATTGTTCTATTAATAATGAGCGTTTATTGAAACTCTATAACCTTTGGGTTTAGAAGTGTACCCCATAAAGATGCCTTCATCTGATTTGGCATCCAACTTACCAATGTCCCTTTTTCCATTGTTGTGGATGAAGCAAGGACATCCAAAATTCTGAAATGGCTGATCTTTGGCTTCTTTCCTTTGTAGAGTTCATAAGCAGTCTTTTCAGAATCAGCCTGATCATTACTCTATTAATGATATAACATGCAGTGTTGATGGCTTCGGCCCAGAAATATCTTGGCAAATCATATTCTGATAACATGGTTCTTGCCATATCCAAAAGAGTTTTGTTTTTCCTCTCAGCAATTCCATTCTGTTGAAGTGTCCTTAGGGCTGAGAAGTTGTGCTCAATTCCTTGATCATCACAGAACTTTGTAAACTTTTCATTCTGAAACTCACCACCATGATCTGATCGGATAGAGACAATTGTGAACTTCTGATCTTTCTGAACTTTCTTACTGAAGCTGACAAAATTGTCAAATGTGTCATCTTTGTGCTCTAGAAAGGATACCCAAGTGAATCTTGAATAATCATCAACTATTACAAATCCAAAATTCTTTCCTCCTAGACTGGTAGTCCTCATTGGCCCAAATAGATCCATATGAAGTAGTTCTAAGGGCTTTGAGGTGGTTACTACAGTCTTTGATTTGAAAGAGCTCTTGGTGTGCTTTCCTCTTGCACAAGGTTTGCAAATGCTATCTAATCTAGAATTGACCTTTGGCAGTCCTTCCACTAGCTTTCTCTTTCTGAGCTTATTCAAACCGTCCAAGCTGCAGTGACCCAATCTTCTGTGCCACAGCTCTGTTGATTGATCTTTGCTGGCTGCCAAATAGACATCTTGATTCTTGAGTTCCTCGAGATAGAGAACATACAAGTTTCTTTCTCTGTAGGCTTCAAATATGACTGCACCATCCTTTAATATACTGCACTTTGATTCTTGGAACTGAATCTGATGGCCTTTGTCACACAACTGGCTGATGCTAATAAGATTGTGCTTTAATCCTTTGACCAGCATTACGTCTTCAATAACTGATTTTCCTTTGATGTTCACGGACCCACTTCCTATCACAGTGCCTTTTCCATTATCTCCATAGGTGACTGTACCTTCTTCAGCTTGGAGATCAGCGAAAAACTTCTTGTTGCCTGACATGTGCCTTGAGCATCCACTGTCCAAGTACCATTTGGATGCTCTTGAATTTTCCTGAAATAAACACTAAGTTTTAGGTACCCAAGTTCTTTTGGGTCCTGATGGGTTAGTATCATTGATTTTTCCTTTTATTATCCACTTTTTGTTCTTGTTAGGACAGGTTGCTTTGTTATGTCCTAGTTTGTTACAATGAGTACAACAGGTTGTTCTAGTTATTCTTTCAACTAGATTGTATTTAAATTTTTATGTTCTTTATTCTTTTCGGATATAAATTCAGGAGTTGGATAAGTATTAGGAAAGACTTTTGTTTCTTCATTTTCCGAGGGAGTATAACCAAAACCTTTCTTCTTAGTTGATCTTTTAGCTCCATTTATCATTAGAAGAGGTTATTATTTGTGAACTTGTTTATGGTGCTTGTTAAATGTTCATTTTCTTTATTTAATCTTTCTATTTCTGTTTTAAGTCCACTTAAGTCTTCTTGTTTTTCTAAGTGAATTATTTTTCTATTTTTCTCTTTTAAATCTTCACATAATAATTCATTCCTTCTTTTATGTTCAGTTATTTGTTTTTCAAGTTCTTCATTTTCGATTTTTAGATCTGAGTTTGTATTTTCTAAACAGATTAAATTCTTACTACTATTTTAAGTAATTTAGATACTTCTTTATATTTGTCATAGAGTTCATTAAAAGCACTTTCTAAGTTATCAGAATCTGAATCATTGCATGAATTAAAAAAGAGTCAGAAGTTACCTTATCTTCGGTATTGGCCATGAGGGCCAAGTTTGCCTCTTCACCTTCACTGCTCGAGCTTGACTCACTATGAGTCACTGCTGTTCTCCCAAGCAGCTGCCATTGCTTTCTTTTTATACTTCTTGAATCTTCTGAAGTTGTCCTTCTTCTTATGATCATTCTTTTTGAGCATTGGACAATCTGCCTTGATGTGTCCAGGCTTCTTGCATTCATAGCATATTACTTCTCCTTTCTTCGGATCCTTTACTTCTGGTTTTCTAAGTCTTTGTTCTTCTTGAAAAATCTTCTTCCGGACTGATACTTCTTCTTCTTTGCTAATATTCTCTGAAGTCTTCGAGACAGCATGGCTTCTTCATCATCACTGTCTTTGCTACCTTCACTGTTATCCAAAGATTCTTCTGATATCTCATCATCGCCTTGAGAGCATTTGATTGCTTCCTTCTGCTGTAGGATTCTCCTAATCTTTCCATATTTATCTCATGAGCCATGAGAGATCCTATTATTTTCCAATGACATTAATTTCAGATCATGGCTTCCTCAATGGCTGTTACTTTTGGAGTCCATGAGGATGGCAGAGATCTGAGTATCTTCCTGACCATGTCTGGTACACCATAGACTTTACCTAATCCAGCTAATCCATTTGTGATATCTGTGAATCTGCTAAACATCTGAGTTATGGATTCACTTGGCTGCATCTGGAACCTTTCATATTGGGCTACAAGAATATCGATTCTTGTCTCCTTTACTTTGTCTGTCCCTTCATAAGTAATCCTGAGCTTTTCCCACATTTCCATTGCGGATTTGCAGGCTGAAACTCTGTTGAATTCTTTCTTGCTGAGGGCACAGCAAATGATGCTCTTGGCTTTGCAGTTTAGGGATATTCTTCTTCTGTCGTCATCTGTCCACTGAGCCTTAGCATTGTGATTAGAAGATCACCTTCTTCTACAATGGACCATATTGTATAATCGTGGCCTTGTAGAAAGTACTCCATTCTTGTCTTCCAATAGGTGTAATCTTCTCCATCGAACAAGGGAGACCTGTTGACTGACTGACCTTCGAAGTTGCTTTGGGCTGCCATTGATCTTTGCTCTTCAGATCGTTGGATCTTCTTCTTTGTCGAAGAGACTTGCTCTGATACCACTTGTTGCCCAGCTAGCTAGCCCAGAGGGGGGGGGGGTGAATGGGTATTAAAATTTGAACTTTGATTAAAACCTGTTCACTAAAAAGATTACACAACAGCTTTAAACAGAAGTTAGAGTTAGAGGAAAAAGATAGCAAACGCATAAAGACACAACCACACGACACAAGGATTTTTATCCTGGTTCGGAACTCCTCTCCACAGGAGACCTACGTCCAGTCCCTGAGCAATGCCTCAGGATTTCACTAACAAGGGTACTATCCCCCTCACAGATCCTTACACCCAGCCTCAACTGGTCTTCCTTCAACCTGAAGGGAAAACAACCACCCTGGATACCACCAGGTCTTCCTTCGTCCAGAAGGAACAAACCAATGAAGAAAAATTTAAGAACACACTTCAGACACTAGCTGAACTAGTTACAAGCTGAAGCAGACGAGCCTCAAGAGAGAAAGGGATTTAACAGGGTTCCTCTCCAAGGACTACACTGGCTCTCACACAAGAATTTCTTCTATGAACACTGAGAGCAAAAGAGCTACGGAAAACAATTGGAATGGACGCTTGTCTCTTGTTTGAAACTCAGAGGACTCGAAGAACTTGAGTTGCTTGCTTTTATAATAATATTCACTCTCATTCCATTCTTGTTCTTTTCCGTCTTGAGTCTTGTATTTAAGCTTCTACTTGAAATTTGAACGTTAAAGGTACCGTTGTCTCTCATCCAGGTGTACGTTAGACTGAAAGAAGTTGGAGTCTTGGAAGCTTCCAGTCAACAGTCTTTGAACACTTTGAACACGCAAAGAGAAGAGATCTTTTAGATATCTTTTGTCTTCTATTTGAATTAACGTTGCAAAGTGGAGATGGATCTGTTATCTGCACGCTTATCACACAGATAGCAAACAACTAAGTTGTCTCTGATGTCAGTCAACGTTAGAAAGAATAGCATGGAATAGTAAGACCAATTAGCTGAAACTAAAAGACGTTTACAGAATAGGCATGATTATGGACGATATCTTCT
This sequence comes from Colocasia esculenta, assembly GCA_014218235.1. Taxonomy (NCBI): domain Eukaryota; kingdom Viridiplantae; phylum Streptophyta; class Magnoliopsida; order Alismatales; family Araceae; genus Colocasia; species Colocasia esculenta. Next base: position 38,417,119 of record CM024764.1, read on the forward strand.
GCATGCATGCAGAGATATGTTTAGGTCACATCACATGCAAGTGTGTTAGAGATATGTATACGTGGACTTTGACTAGTCAACAAGATAAAACAAGTCAAGGAGAGATATGCAAGTCGATGGCTTAATGACTTAGAAATCGTTATAACCCATAGCAAATCGTTCTATAACAGAGGATATAAGAAATCATTATGAATCATGGCAAGTCGTTCTGATTCTGAAGAAATCGATGTGAACACTTAACAAATCGTTATGAGATGTAAGTCGTTGTGTTTCTAAAGAAATCGTTGTGAAACACTTAAGAAATCGATATGAAATGCAAGTCGTTATGAGTTTCAAAGAAATCGTTACGAGAACCAAAGAAATCGTTACGGCTTAGCAAGTCGTTGCGAGTTCTAAAGAAATCGTTACGAGGTCTAAAGAAATCGTTACGCCTTAGGAAGTCGTTGCGAGTTCTAAAGAAATCGTTACGAGGTCTAAAGAAATCGTTACGGCTAGAGAGTCGTTGCGAGTTCTAAAGAAATCGTTACGAGGTCTAAAGAAATCGTTACGCCTAGGAGTCGTTGCGAGTTCTAAAGAAATCGTTACGAGGTCTAAAGAAATCGTTACGGCTAGAGAGTCGTTGTGAGTTTTAAAGAAATCGTTACGAGGTCTAAAGAAATCGTTACGGCTAGAGAGTCGTTGCGAGTTCTAAAGAATTGTTACGAGGACTAAAGAAATCGTTACGACAGTCAAGTCGTTACGGGTTCTAAAGAAATCGTTGCGATGTCTTAAAGAATCGTTGCGATATTGATTTGTTTTAAACTTTTCGTCAGAAAGGAAATCGTTCTGTTTATCAAAGAAGTCGATGTGAAGTATGAAGAAGTCGATACAAAGACTTGGACAGAATATGAGATGAATTACCTGATTGTCATGAACTTTCATTTTTCTTTTATTTCCTGTTCTCAAAGCTCAAGAAATTCATTAGTACTATTTTGTTA
>CM024764.1:38418195-38598930 GCA_014218235.1 Colocasia esculenta
TTCGACCCCCCATGTGGGTCACCTGCTCGGAAGGTGTGTCCAGAGGGTGCCGAGCAGGTTCTTGGGCTTACGCCGCGGTTATAACGTCCCTGGCCACGCGCTCCATCATCAAGAGGCACGAACTGCCTGGCATCCCAACGGGCACCCGAGCTCATAACTCCTCCCGTTATGCGCGCCCATCAAGGCGCCTTTTCAGGCACGATCTACCAACGTTGCGCACGTTCTCCTTGGCACCAACGCCTATAAAAGCACAGGTACAGTACCATGCACTGGTACGTTCTCTCTCACGTGAACACACTTTCATACTCCGAAACCCCCTGCCTTGCAAGCCTGATATTGACTTAGGCATCGGAGGGTTTCCCCGGTCTTCACCGGGCCCCCTGATCCATTTATGGTCTTGCAGGCTTTCGTCCACACCGGCATTCGTCTTCCCCATCTTCTCTAGTGGAGGCCCGTTTGGCTCCGGCCCAAACAGGATTACACCACCACATTTGGCGCCGTCTGTGGGAACGACGTAGCCATGGCTCGCGGATGATCCTCATACCAGAATGTGGGGAGTAGGGCGACGAGATCCCGTCAGTCACGAGGGGACTCTCGCCGGCGATCCCCCCCTGTGGACGTCGCCATTGCCCCTCCCGGCGTTAACAACGACGTCCCTGTGCCAGTTGCCGCCGTGCCGGCAATAGCCCTCGAGGTGGCAGAACTTCGAGGGCAAATACAGCAGTTGACAGGTGTCTGCCTCGCCCTACAGGCCCAGTTGGCTGTACCACCGGCCCCGGCGGTTCCTCTATCGCGAGAGCGGCAGGCGGAGTCGTCGCATCGGCGCTCTCGCGGCCTCCCGGCGCCACAGGAGCAGCAGGTAGACTTGCTGTGTCGATCGCATCGAGCTCCGTCCGAGGAGAGGGCGCCGGAGCGCCGCGGGCGTTCGCCCCGCTGCTTTGTCGCCTCCCCCCGTCCGCCACGATCGGTCTGGGAGGCAACTCCCACGCGTCTGGACGAGGGGGTCCCGCCAACTCCGAACAGGAGCTCGCCAGGACGTGTGGTCGACCTCGAGCGCCGCGTGGACGTGATGGTTCAGCGCGCGGAGGGAAAAGCTCCAGCGGAAGACGACTTGGACTTCTGCTCCCCTTTTAGTAGGGAGATCCTGGAAGCTCAGGTCCCTTCCAAGCTCCCCCTACCCACCATCGCGCCCTACGACGGCACTACTGACCCGGCCGACCACATCCACGGCTTCGAGTCGCACATGGTGTTCCACGGAGCATCGGATGCGGCCAAGTGCAGAGCTTTCCATGCAACTCTCAAGGAGACCGCCAGGGCCTGGTTCGAGACCTTTCCGACGGGCTCCGTCACCTCCTTCCGCCAACTGAAGAAGTCCTTTTGGGACAACTTTCTTGGTGGAAGGTCGCAGCCGCGAACGGCGGCTTCTCTCCTGGCCGTGCGCCAGAAGAAGGGCGAGGCACTCTGGGACTTCGTTAAGAGGTTCCGAACAGAGGCGCTTCGCATCTCGCGCTTGGACATCCCTCTGGCCACCAGTGCCCTTATTCAGGGCACTCGCGATGACTTTTTGCAGAGGACCCTCGGCGTCCAGCAGCCCGCTACCCTCGCCGAGCTGCTCTCCATCGCACAGCGCCACACGGCTTACGAGGAGAGTCTAGCAGCGAGTAGGGCCGAGCAGGGGGAGCAGTCAGATAAGAAGCGGCCTTCCGACAACGGTTCCGACCGAGATCGGAAGAAGGGACGATGCAATGGTGATTCTCCGCGTCGGCCGCGCCCCTTCACCAACTACACCCCCCTCACCGTGGCACCCGAACAGATCCTGGCAGAGATCAGGAACGAAGCATTTGTTCGGTGGCCACAGGGGATGCGCTACGACCCCCGGAAGCGCGATCAGAACAAGTACTGTCACTTTCATCGCGACCACGGCCACGACACCTCCGAGTGCCGCCAGCTTAAGGACGAAATCGAAGACCTTATCAAGCGCGGATATCTTGGACGGTTCGTGCGCCGGAATGAAGAGCGCCCCAGGCACCGAGAGCGTACTCCCGAGCAGCCGATCAACAATGAGCCCAATGGGCAGGAGATCAATGTGATCGCGAGAGGCTTCGGCGCAGGCGGCGAAAGCACTCGAAGCCGACGCGACTACGTAAGGCGAGTGCATGTCGTAGATAGGCCCTCTGCACCTCGGCCGGCTCCATATCCCACCAGTCCCGCACGCGCACAACCCGAGGAGGCTATAACCTTCTCGGATGAAGATCTTGTAGGGGTTACGACCCCACACACCGATGCGTTGGTCATTTTGGCCACCATCAACCACTGTAATGTGCGCCAGATTCTGGTGGATAATGGAAGCGCCCCCGATGTCTTGGCTTACGACTGTTTTGTCCTCATGGGCCTGAGAACCGATCAACTCACCCCTGTAAACTCGCCTTTGTTTGGATTTTCGGGAGTTTCGGTCCAGCCCATGGGAAGGGTTCGCCTCCCAATCACCTTAGGGACGGCTCCAAGGGTTGTGACCAAGATTGTTGACTTCTTGGTCATCAACAACATGCCTGGATACAACGCCATCCTCGGCAGAGGTCTGATCGGGCGTATAAAAGCAGTACCTTCGTCGCTCCATCAGAAGATGAAGTTCCCTACTCCGAGCGGAGTTGGCGAAGTGCTCGAGTGTCAGCGCGAGTCTCGTCGTTGCTATGTTCTCTCCTTAAGAGACAAGCAACCACTTGCTGATCCAGCCCCTCCAACAACCGATCAACCTTCCTCCAGCCGAGGAACGCCTGCTGAAGATTTAATCCCCGTCCAGGTAGACGAAGACCCCGAACACGTCCTATACATTGGCGCCTTGCTGATAGAGGCCGAGCAGCAGCGCTACACAGCCTTCCTGCTGGCCAATTTGGACATGTTCGCCTGGTCTGATGATGAGCTTCCGGGCATTCCCCCGGAGGTAATGGTCCATCGCCTCCGTTTGGATCCCCGGGTCCCACCAGTTCAGCAAAGGAGGCGACCTATGAACCGAGAATGGCAGACCGTGATTTAGGATCACGTAGTCAAGAGCCGAACTGTTGGGCTCCTCCGAGAAGCCCAATACCCAAGATGGATCTCCAACGTGGTCCTCTTACGCAAGGCCAACGGTAAATGGCGTGTGTGCGTGGATTACAAAGATCTTAATAAAGCAACGCCCAAGGACAACTTCTCTCTGCCGCGCATTGACCAGCTGGTGGATGCTACTTCCGGACACGAGCTTCTCACTTTTTGGATGACTACTCTGGTTATCACCAGATCAGTATGCATCCCCCGGATCAAGACGCCACGACGTTCGTCACTGACCCAGGCTTATACTGTTTTACCAGAATGCCTTTCGGTCTAAAGAACGTGGGCGCAACTTACCAGCGACTGGTCAACAAGATGTTCGAGCAGCAGATCGGGCGCAACATGGAAGTCTATGTGGATGACATGCTGGTCAAAACACTTCTGAGCATTGACCACATTTCCGACCTCCAGGAAACTTTCGCAACTCTGCGAAGGTACAATATGAAGCTCAACCCTGCCAAGTGCGCATTTGGTGTTCGGTCGGGCAAGTTCCTCGGTTTCCTCGTGTCAAACAGAGGAATAGAGGCAAACCCGGAGAAAATCCAAGCCGTGCTTGAGATGAGCAGTCCAAAGACAGTGCGCGACGTCCAGCGTCTGACAGGGCGTCTTGCGGCACTAAACCGGTTCATGTCCCGAGCAGCAGAAAGAAGTTTTAACTTCTTCAAGTTGCTCCGAGGCCCTAAAAGCGCCTCGAAGCAAGGGGGGCAAGTACGGTGGACTGACGAATGCGAGGCTGCCTTCACCGAGCTGAAGGCATATTTGGCAGCCCCCCCTGTTCTCTCAAAGCCTGTGCTCGGGGAACCCCTGTTCGTGTACCTTTCGGTTACCGAACACTCCATCAGCGCAGTCTTGATCAGAGAAGTAGGAGCGGCGTAGCATCCGGTATACTACATCAGCAGGGTCCTCCAAGAAGCTGAAAGGAGGTACCCCAGAGCAGAAAAACTCGCCCTTGCTCTCGTCACGGCTGCTCAGAAGCTTAGGCCCTATTTTCAGGCCCATTCCATTACGGTTCTAACTGATCTGCCGCTGAAATCCATCCTTCAGCGGCCGGAGGCTTCCGGCAGGTTGGTTAAGTGGGCAATAGAGCTTGGTGAGTTCGACATCAGCTTTCGACCGAGGACGGCGGTCAAAGCTCAGGCACTAGCAGACTTCGTGGCGGAATGTACCCTTCCGGCCGAAGAGGATCCACCGTTGGCAGACGAACCCCCATGGGAGCTCTACGTCGACGGATCCTCTTATGTCACAGGGAGTGGAGTGGGTTTGGTCCTCACCTCCCCGGAGGGGTTAGAGTTCCAATACGCCCTCCGTTTCCGCTTTCCAGCCTCCAACAATGTAGCCGAGTACGAAGCTTTGCTGTCCGGTATCCGCATGGCTAAGCACCTTGGAGCCATTCGGCTTAGAGTCTTTAGTGACTCCCAATTGGTTGCCAGCCAGGTGGGAGGACAGTTCGGAGCGAGGGAACCCCGCATGGCTCAATACCTCCAACAGGTCAAGAGCCAGGCAGAGGGCCTCGTATACTTTGAAGTTATACATGTTCCACGGGAGCAGAATGCGCGAGCTGATGCACTGGCCAAACTGGCATCTTCAGGTGACATCGCCCCTTCCCGCTCCGTGTTTATTGAAGAGCTCGCCTTACCGAGCACGGAGGTAGATGTAGCAGCCATAGAAACGGGCCCACCAACTCCGAGTTGGGTGGACCCTCTCTTGGCATACTTACTCCGGGGTGAGCTTCCGCCCGAACAGGGCGAAGCTCGGAAAGTCAGGATGCATTCTCAACACTTTACCCTCGTAGAAGGCAAGCTGTATCGACGGTCCCTTGCAAGACCTCTTCTGCGTTGCCTCAACCCTGAGGAGGCCCTTGCGGCCACAGAAGAAGTTCATGAGGGGCTGTGCGGAAGCCACTTGGGGGGAGAACGCTAGCGCGCAGCATCATCCGAGCAGGGTTCTGGTGGCCTTCTCTTCAGAAGGATTGCATGTCCTTTGTCAGGAAATGTCCAGAATGCCAAAAGTTCGGAGAACTCATCAAGCAGCCTGCCGAACAGCTTCACAGCCTGTTCGAGCCGCGCCCTTTCGCCAGATGGGGCATTGATATCTTGGGTCCCTTCCCAGAGGCCCAAGGGCGGAAGAAGTTTCTGTTCGTGGCCATCGATTACTTCACCAAGTGGATCGAAGCCGAACCTGTTGCCACAATCACCGAACAAGCCGCATGGAAGTTCGTATGGAAGAACCTTCTCTGCAGGTTTGGCATCCTAAGGGTGATCACCTCTGACAACGGGAAGCAGTTCGACAACACCTTCTTCAAGCAGAAATGCACCGAGCTCGGGATCTACAACCACTTCACCTCCGTGGCTCATCCCCAGGCTAACGGTTTGGTCGAAAACGCCAACCGAACACTACTGCACGGGATCCGCACAAGAGTGGAGGCTGCAGGTGGATCATGGATTGATGAGCTCCCTAACGTCCTTTGGTGTCACCGAACGACTGCTCGGGTAGCTACAGGGGAAACGCCTTTCCATTTGGCCTACGGCTCGGAAGCAGTTGTACCTTGGAAGTAGCCCTTCCCACCATCCGAACAACCCACTTCGACGAAGCCGCCAATAACCGTGCTCTTTGAGAAAACTTGGACATGCTTGGCGAACGACAAAGCGACGCCAGCATTCGCCTCATTTCTTACCAGCAACGACTCGCACAGTACTATAATGCGCGAGTTCGGGAAAGGCGGTTCAACGTGGGAGATTTGGTTTTGCGCCGCTGTTCGGCTTTGAATCCCTGAAGAGCAGTTGGCAAACTTGCCATCAAATGGGAAGGACCTTATCAGGTCACCCATGTCCTCGGAAAAGGCTCTTATAAGCTAACTACCCCTAGTGGCGAAGCCATACTCAGGACTTGGCATGTCTCTAATCTTAAGGCTTATCATTTATAAAAGCCTTTTTTACAGCATCCTACCTCTCTTCTCCCTATTCCTGTTGTTTTGCAAGCATTTGGCATATACACCTGATCGGAACCTCCTTTACGGTTCCCAACGATCTGCGTTTTACATGCAACGCTTATGAAGCTAGCGGATTCCGATCCGAGCAGGAGTAACCACAAAAGGGAGAAGATAGAGAAAGTGAAGCTATAGACAAGCTCATGAGCAGAAGATTTCATTTACAAGAAGTTTTGTGCTTACAAGCAGGCCCTCATTGGCCGCGGTTACAAAAGGAGAGTACAAGAAGGACAGAGAGCAGGAGAAGACTAAGGAGCCTGTTCGGAAGGACCAGCATCTTCACCTGAAGAGGGCATCCGCCCAGACTGGAATTGTGCGAAGCGCACACCGTCTAAACGGACGTCTTGAGTGCGATGTCGGCATTCCGAACAGCAGCCTCGAAGGCTTCTCGGGCGCATTCAACCCAGGAAAGCCGCTCTCCGACCTCCTTCCCAGCATTGAGACCCACCTTGTAGCAGCGGGCCCCATACTGCTCCAAGTCTTCCTTGTATTCTGGCCTGGCCTTGTAGTCAGCAACGACACAGACCTCCGTATCTACTACAACCTTGGCTAGGGCGTCCTTTTCGGCCCGCGCCAAGGTAGCATCCAGCTTCGCAGCCTGGAGGGCAGTTTTGAGGTTCTTCACCTCCTCCTCCAATGCTGCCTCACGAGCTTTATGCCTCGCAGAGAGGTCCTCGCAGAAAGCTGCTGCGCCTCATGGAGATACCTCTGTCTCTGGCCCCGAACAACCAGAGCCTTCAGAACGCCCAGCGACTTGGACATCCCATCTGCGAGCGCCTCCAGATCAACGTCGCTCAACCCATCTTCCCCTTGACCCTCTGGGTGGTAAGCTTCCATTGACCTCTCCGGAGTCTGCTCGGAAGGAAGGTCCAGGCACCTTGCTAGCTGGTCAAGATGAGAAGCAGTGGGGCTCGCGGGCAGCTTCCTTGGCGCGTTCTCCATACGCTGAAGGGTCCCCTCCAACGCTGCCACAGAGGGATCTTTTGGAAGCCTCTTGAGCAGTGCTTCACTAAGGGTCTTCGGTCTTCGTCGGACTCTTCAGCCCAAACACCACCCCAACATCCGTAGCCTCCCCCCAGCAACTTCAACCACCTTGGAGGTTGCATCTACATTAGCAACCACCTCGGTGGGGGGCATGGGGGGCAGGATACCCCCGGTGGTAGCAGCAACCTCCTTGGACGTCCCCGTCGTCGCAGCCACTTTTTCAGTGGCCCTTATAGCAGGAGCCACTTCCTGTCCTTCGGACGGAGTTGCGCTTGGCGCCGGAGCTACCGCGCTGCTAGCTACCACCCCAGCAGGGGCGGAAACCTCTGCCGCATCAGCGTCCTCCTCCCGCCGAGTAGGAGACACCGCAACTTCTCCACTCCTCCTGGAAGAAGCCCCGGCAGTGTTGCTGGCAGCACCGTGCTCGGCACCACCAACGTTGGAAGCATCAGAGGGCTCCCTATCCTTCGAGCAGGTGGAGCCCCTGGCCTCTCCTCCAGCAGGGCTCCGGACCCTTCGCTTACGATGATGAGCCCCAGCTTGGTCGCCATCTACTGCACGACCTCTGGGCGCGTCGCGGAGGCCACCCGTGGCACTCCCCGATCGGCCGACTCTACAGCTTTACTTTTTCTGTGCAGCAGCAACTGCACCTCTTCTTCTTCCTCTTCAGTCCTCTCCTCGTCAAGTGGAGGAGTAGCTTGGACCATCTTCTTCTTCTTCCGAATACGGAGCTATTCTGCCTCCTCCGAGCTCTCGTCGAACAAAACCGACCTCTTCTTTACGGAAGCAGAAGGCCAACTCACCCCGTCACCCTTCTCTGGAGGAGTCCGAGCTCCAGCCGAAACCACCTCCTTGGTGGCCTTCTTCTTCAGGCGAATCCTCCTGGGCCCCTTTTCAGGGGCCCGTGCCTTGGCTGGACGCTCCTCGGCAGACGGAGGAGCAACGAGTGCCGTTGTCACTGCGGTGCCACCCTCACTGCAGAGGGAACCCGAACAACGGCAGCGACGTCGTCGTCCTCATACACCATATGCGCCAGAACAAGGATCTGCTCGGCAAAATCCTCATTCGCCTCCTGATCCCTTCCAGCCTCCAGCTCCGCGACAGATGCACATAAAGAAAAGAAGAAGAGGAAGAGTTAGAGTGAGGTCACTAAAACCAGCGAGTAAATGACCAAGAGTCCGTATACTTACTCCACGGTTTGCTCAGGCCGTATTTGATGAGCAGGAACTCGGTCACGTAGCCTTCTCCATTCCGAACACCTGCTTGGAGAAGCTGGTCCGATGCCCTTGCCTCGTCCTAGATCAGCTTCGGAAAGCTATCCATCCACGCTGAACGGATGATAGTGGGGAATCCCCACTCAGCACCACCCCGGTGGCACACAAAAAATAGCCTGTCCATCCAACCCTTGTTGTTGGAATATTTGTTGGACAGCCCGATGTGTATCCGGTCTGTTCGGTGCTTTGCGTAGTAAATATCTGCTCTTGATGCCCGAGAAGCAGATAACTTGAAGTGAGCTCGGAAAACATCCGCCGAGCCCCGGATCTCTTTAATCTTGCAGATGACGCCAAAGATGCAGATGTATCTCCAAGTGTTAGGCGTCAGTTGTATTGGCGAAACGCCCCAGCAGTTCAGGAGCGCCTTCGCCACTTCCGACAGCGGTAGCCGGAAGCCCGCCTCCAAGTGATCCACGGAGAGGAGGAGGCAGTCTGGTTTGTTCACCAGGAACGACTCCCCCTCCTTCGCGTCGATGATTTCATACTCGTCGCCGATTCTGAAGCGCTCACGGAGTCCGCTGTAATAGCGGTACCGTGGTCCGCTGCCCGCCGCGACGGTCACCCCGCTTGCTCCGGCAACGGCCTTCCCTCTGCTCGCCATCGCTAGAAGAGTCGCAGGAAGCAGCAGCAGCAAGAGGAGACAAAGAAGAAGGTGGAAAGCTAGGCAGGCAAGGAAACTCAAGGGCTGGAATGCAGGAAGGTTTTTCGTAGGCGTGGCTCCCGCCTTCACCTCCTCCCCTCCTTATAAGGAAAGGGGAGGGAGCGAAATTCGAGGCGGGCCTCAAAACGCCGCTCCTTCCAGTTTCGAAAATTTCCCCTCGGGTACAGCGTCGGCGGCCGTTCTAACGCAACAACGACGCTCCTGGCTCGACACGGCTTTGCACCCATCATGACGGGTTAGCCGTTTGACAGGACCCCAAGCGGCGGCACCCCGCAATGGGCCATCGCATTAAATGCGGAAGCGACGCCCTCAAAGCGCTTGTCTCATCGAGCCACTCGAGAGCGTGGGGGGCAAGTGTGGTGGCCAAATCTGGTCACTTAGGCCATGATGGCCCATTACGACTCTCTCTTTTTCTGTCAACAAACGTGACACCATCTCCGGAGGCCACGCCCCCATCAGGGTGATTCGAAGACCTCCAGTGTATGACCCCTGTGATCGGAAGTTGTCAAGCTCCGCAGCGGCATATCCCCGGGCAGGTCATCTGCCCTCCCATACCGAACAACTACGGACGGCTTCCGAACAGGGATGTTAATCCTGCTGCGCGGAACAACCCTGGATATCACCGAACAGCACGTTCGACCCCCCATGTGGGTCACCTGCTCGGAAGGTGTGTCCAGAGGGTGCCGAGTAGGTTCTTGGGCTTACGCCGCGGTTATAACCGCCCTAGGCCACGCGCTCCATCATCAAGAGGCACGAACTGCCTGGCATCCCAACGGGCACCCGAGCTCATAACTCCTCCCGTTATGTGCGCCCATCAAGGCACCTTTTCAGGCACGATCTACCAACGTTGCGCACGTTCGCCTTGGCACCAACGCCTATAAAAGCACATGTACAGTACCATGCGCTGGTACGTTCTCTCTCACGCGAACACACTTTCATACTCCGAAACCCCCTGCCTTGCAAGCCTGATATTGACTTAGGCATCGGAGGGTTCCCCAGTCTTCACCGGGCCCCCTGATCCATTCTGGTCTTGCAGGCTTTCGTCCACACCGGCATTCGTCTTCCCCATCTTCTCTAGTGGAGGCCCATTTGGCTCCGGCCCAAACAGGATTACACCACCACACTTATGCATGTGATATCTATCTATCAAATCCTATGTACATCAAATCATCTATAATATATGAATAGTACTTAAACAACATTGTGCATGTGATAGGTAAGTAATGCTATAGGCCATGTAAGTACATGAAAGTTATTTTTGTACAAGTATATATATATATATTATGTGCATGCATTATCTAGCTATCAATGTATGTAGATCTCATGCATATTGTACGTGTTGTGCACATAGTAAGAAATCATTATCATATATTTTGTAAATAATTATGAGTTTATTTCCGAGCATGCAATATATATTTAAATGTGTATGAATTACTTAATTATTGCTGTGCCTATTGTATTTAATTATTTTATGCATGTTGTAAGTAACCATGGTGTGTGTATGTATACATACATATATTATTCTTATTTAAATGAAATCTATCTACTTTAAGCACGTTAAATTATTTATGGTGTGTAAAGTACTTGAATGGTAATGTACATGTAGAATTTGACTAATGAGGAGCACATTTCATTATAAGTTCATGCATGATGTATGTAATCATGTAATGTGTATGTATATGTGCATATATGTATGTTATTGATGTATATTATCCTTAATTATGATTAATGTAAGTTGTATTAATTAAATATTATGTAATGCATGTAATTTATGTGGTAAGGATATATGTAATTATTTTTACATATACTAAATTGTTTTGGTGTATTTACGCATTTATTTTAGGGTTGGCAGAGTTTTGACTGCCCTTTGCAGTTGGCGGCCAAGACCTGGATGCCAACTTCCAGGCCTGTGGTTGGCGTCCACATCCCTGGACGCCAACTCACAGTGGGCGGCCACCCCCTGGATGCCAACCCCCTGTTGGCGGCCATCCCCTTGACGTCAACTGTGCAGTTGACTACAACCGATGTTGACGTCAATATCCTCCTGCGTAACGGTTCCAGATTTGTTAATGCTCGCTTTTTGGCAGGTTCCAGATTAGGAAACCCATTCTAATGCGTAGAAAACCTACCCTATTGCGTACCCCGACCCCCAAGCCTATAAAATACCCATCCTAGGTCGAGGAGAAAGGCTTTTAGCATTTGGTGAAACCCTTGGACCGGAGATATGGAAAAGCTGATCTTTGGAGGGTTGGATCCGTCGACTGGAGGTGTTCCCCGAGAATCTACACCAACTGGAGGGTAGCCTATGCATAGGAGAAGAGATCCCAACTCTGAGGAACCGTCTACATCCCCAGAAGAACCAGATCTAAGGTGTTTCTGAGCACCTTCTTGAAAGGGCCGAGGAGGGCTTCACCGGCGATTCTTGATCTTCGTAGATTTTTTTAGAGGCAAGTAAACCCTAGATCTTAAGCTTATACATGTCCCCTAAGTCCAAGGTATTTTTACGGATTTTCCCTCGAGTCCTAGAACCCCAAATTCACCCTTGTATGGAGTGCTATCTATGTGTGCTACTGGGAGCTGGTTGGCGGCAGCATCTGCTGTAGTCAAGTTCTTGAGTTGACGACAAGGGATGCTGCAGTTGAAAGTAAACGGCCACATCTCTTGACGTCTACTTCTTCAGTGTCCTGAAAATGTGCTGTTTGATCTTTTTACGCTGTTTAAATGATTTCTCGACGTAGTTACATGCTGTAAATTTTATGGGTGATTGTAAACAGTCATTAGGTCATATCATGAGGTTGCCCTAATTTTCTGTGAACTGTGTTAATTATGAAAATTCAATAATTGCATTATGAGCATCACATAAACATGATTAAATCTAGAAAAATAGATTTGCTGTAAGTTAGAGTCTTATAATTTTTACATGACAGCATGAGGTCTGCTATTAAATTCTGAACTGTTAGCACCCAACCATGTTCATATGTACCATGTATAAAGATATTTCAATGAATATGTCTGGAATCTAAATTTATTTGTGGAAATTATGTTTACTGTTAGAAAAATCTGGAAAATTATATATGTGATAGGTTTACTGTTAGTAACATGTGATAAAAATTTGGAACTGATTTGGTGATAGAAAGTACAAATATTGTTAAATCATGGGAATTATTCATGTTGGATATGTTAGAATCTAAACTTGTGTAATTCAGAAGTTAACAGCATGTTTAAGACTGAATTATGAGCTATTTTATTTCTGAAAATAGTAGTATCAGGTTAGGTTAACTAAGATATGTGAAATTGACCCATATTACATGTAAAGTGAGTAAATAGTTGTTTGAAGTGTGTGAATAATGAAAGAAAATGCGATAAAGTAAAAGTGTAATAATTGGGCCAAGAATGACACTGCTACCCTAGAGACTTCGAGAGTTGTACATAGCAAAGTCCCTATGGAAGGCTCTACATTGTAAAAGTATGACCTAAGGGCATTAGGAAAAACCTGGAGGTGGACAAGTACCACTGGATAGGGTGGAGAGGGCTTCTCCGGTCTGCACAGTTATCAAGATTCACCACTACATTGCCTAGGTGGTGGGTACGTGATTATAATTTGTGTTATGAGTTATGTGTTATAAGTTGTGATATGAGTTGTGCTATGAGATGAGTTATGAGTTATGAGATATTGGTTTGTGTCCTCTAATAGGTAGTTAGGACTATGTGTCATGACATTTTAAGTAATGAAATATGAATAAAGTGTGAGATGATATGCGAATGTGGCACGTGATGAGTGCAAATGATATAATATGTGATAAGTGAAAAACAAAGGGTAAATGATATGAAGAATGTGTGAAAAGATATGTAAGAGAGAGAGTAAATATGAATGAGAATGTGATTTCATGTGAAACCAATATGATAGTGCATATGTTCATACTTCCATGTAGTAATACTTAAATTGCAATATCATGTTTAATATCATGTCATGTATTCATTAATCTTCTTGTAATAATGTATGTGAGTATATATATATATATATATATATATGTGTGTGTGTGTGTGTGTGTGTGTGTGTGTGTGTGTGAACATGCGAATTATGCAACACAAAAAGGTGAACATGTGGAATTGCTAAATGAATAAGATAAAGTGTAAATAGATCTAATTCTATGTATTTGAGTTCGTTTCATGTCAAAACAGCAAGTAAAGTGTGGCTAAGAATGTGATAAATACATGTAAGAATGTTAGTTCCATGCTAGAAGTAATGTTCAATTAGTATAAAGTTCCATGCTTAAGTGCTTATTGTTGCCAACCAATTTGACCGTGTTTTAACTTTTCAATTCATGCTATAAAATATAAAACCATGTGTATGAGATTTATTATTTTAAAACAGCAAGAAAAATGTACAATTAAATGTGAAAAGTGAATAGTCATCATGTTAGGTTGTTCTTTTCTTTATGCTCAATTCTATGTTCTAGTTGTAGAAAGATATCATGAAATGGAATAATGTGTGGATGGATGAATTATGCTACATGTTAGGTGTAGAAAATATGTACAAGTGTATAATATAGTACCCATGATTTAGAATAAACACACGATAGACTAAAGCATGTTTAAGTGATTAAAATATGCGTAGATAGTTAAGAGTAAGTACCATGTGTATTTTGTAGTTTAAATGATAATATGTATTCTTTAGTGTTTAATAGTTTAACATGAATGTGATATGTTTAAGATTAAGTCTTTGGTTTGCTTGTTGAGTCTTTAGACTCACTCTTGCTTCGGCGTACAGGTTGACAGATATCTCGTGCTAGAGAGAGGCATAGCGTAGAACGCTATCTTGGAGGAGTAGCTTTTGAGGAGCTTAGTAGTTGTACTTTCCTTTTCTCATAGTACAAATAAAGTTATTGTATGGACAATATTTGGACAATGTAGTTCTTTTATCATGTAATAATGTGGACATTGTCATTTTATTTCGTTATATAGACAATGGAATGTGTGATGTTGATGGATTAAAGTTGAGTTGTTTATTTTATTTCCACTGTATTCAATTACTATCCACGTACTATTCAACCTATCGGCTAGTGTTGGGTTTTATCCCACTGTGACGGCGCTCTTTATACCGATGAGGTTGATATAATCGTACCGGTACGAGGAATGTCATTACAAGAGTGCTTCATGATTTGCACCAACTCCTAGTACCATGGAAATTTCTTGCCACGAATCGAATCCGCTGGTGGGTTGCTCTGCAAAATAAATTAAAAACACTCAGAACAAAATATCCAAAACAATGACAAAACATGCGCCCTTATGGAGGGGGATTGGACTGAGTTGGGGAAGAAGCATACCACTATGTAAGCATTCCACTAGAGGTTATTCCCATGCACTGAACAGTCATCCACATCCCATGCAAATCCAGCTGCACCAACCATGTCTTCAATGGTGTAGTACACAATCTTGTAAAATGTTATTCTTGCCTTGATTGTGCTAACGGGGTAATTGACTCCTGTAATAGCATTCAGACCCCGAGCTATGAACTCCCATGTCTGTTCACTGAATTGCAGATATGCTCCTCCTCCTAACTTTAACTCATCGTCCAACATTTCTAGTAATGTGATATCCATTTGATCGGACCACATGTTCCTTCCTACAACAACATAAATATAGTGAATGCAATAAACGAGTTGATAAGACAAAAACCCCATCAGTCAAAAACAAACTTCCATATTCCTGAAATGTAGCTGGCACTTTTGAACTGGTTTTCCATTCACCAGAATGAGCAAAGCAGTAACAAAAAAAAGAAAAACAATAGTAAGAAGAGCAATGTGATTATCACCAATGAAGCAGCTTACTAATCACAAAATAAGGATCTAAAAGACAATTAACATAACTCAAACATAAAAAAATGTTACATGTTTATCTGTCCGGACTGTCCAACATGTTCACAAAATATGGATCTAAAAGACACTTAACATAACTCAAACAGAAAAAAATGTTACATGTTCTATCTGTCCGGAATGTCCAACATGTTTACAAAATATGGATCTAAAAGACAATTAACATAACTCAAACAAAAAAAAATGTTACATGTTCTATCTGTCGGGACTGTCCAACATGTTCACAAAATATGGATCTAAAAGACAATTAACATAACTCAAACAGAAAAAAATGTTACATGTTCTATCTGTCCGGACTGTCTAACATGTTCACAAAATATGGATCTAAAAGACAATTAACATAACTCAAACAGAAAAAAAATGTTACATGTTCTATCTGTCCGGACTGTCCAACAACGACAGAAGATGGTGTTTAAAAGTATTTCCTACTGGGTAGTGTTTACTAAAGAAAAAAGACACGACTTGAGGCATATGGCTCAAAGAACTCAACATCCCCCAGGTACATGACAGAGGACCCCATTTCTCAGAATACTACTAGCTGATCAAGGTCCATACTGGTAATAGTATCCAAATGTCAACAAAAAGAACAGTAATATTACTTTATAATACTGTAAGTAACAACTGGAAAAAACATGGACAAGTTTAGACATAAATGTAACAAGCACAAGTGTGAATGACAGTCAAAATCTGCTGTTGGAAAGAAACAAAACAGATGCAAGGTGAACTCGTATGCCAATAATTTTGATCAATAAAAAATTCTGCCATCCACCTTCTATCCAACATATATTGCCTCCACATATTGCAGATTTGACTCCACCCATTGCCTCATGTCACGATGTGAAGTTGCAACGTATGAACTATACGCAGTCCTCTTCAGCACCTCAGGTTTCAGAACTTGAACCCTCTTTTGCAGACCATGTTGCTCCTCATTCCTCTCCTTGTTTGAGGTTTAAAAAAGGGAGAAATTGCATAAAACCTTTCAGTTATCACAAATGGAGGACCACCATTTCGGGAACCTTAATCTCCCCTCGAAGGATTCATAATTTTTTTTATCCCAAAAATTGCAGTTGCAAAAGATGATGCCTAGCAATGAAATGGGCTAATAATGCAATGGGCTAATAATGCCAATAACAAACAAGTGGCCTCATAACTGTAAGAGCTAGAATGAGTGAATGACATTAGCCACATGAGAATTTCTCACAGCAGTGGTGTTCAGATCAATCATAGCATGTTAGTGATACATGGCAGATGGAAAAATCCAGGTTAACTGGACAGCCAATGCCTCCTCTGGAAAAAATTTCAATATTTGAGATATTCATGCAAATAAGGAAAAGATGTTTTGAACACAGAAATAGACATCTAAATGCCATATTAAACTGATTTAAAGAAACTGTTATAAACAATAAGACAAATGTTCTGAACACAGAAATGGAACGCCCATATTAAACTGTTTTAAAAAACTATTATAAACAAGAAGACAAATGTTCTGAACATAGAAATGGAACGCCCATATTCAAATAGAGAAACCTAGTAGCCATTGCCCATAGCCCACAGTTGGTCAGCAATAGCTTCTCTAATGGCATGCCCAGCTGCTATCGCCGCTGCATTGAGGTTCATTGCAATTGGGACCTCCTCATCCTAAGCATCAACCTCACAACTATGTTCATTGACGGCTTGATTAAAGAAATGATCATATCCATACTCTCGACGGACAAAATTATGCACCACAAGACAGGCAAAAACCATCTTCTTTTGTGGAGAATGGATACATATTCCCTCTCGAAGTGTTTGGAATCTCATCTTGAGAACTCCAAATGCTCGCTCCATGCAGTTACGCAGTTGAGCATGTCGGTGGTTGAACTTCTCCTGTTTGTTCTCATATGGGTGATTTCCACGTCGTCGAAATGTCCCAACATGATATCGTATACCACGATAAGGTGCAATGAAGGCATTAGTATTCGCGTATCCGGCATCCACAAGATAATACTTATCTGCTGGCACAACTAGCTCTTCCCTTGCGACTGCCCATCTTAATACCTTCATGTCTGCAGCACACCCTTCCCAACCAACGCATGAATATGTAATAGACCATCAAAGGACACAACTTCCATCACATTTTGTGTGATCTGTTGCTTACGATTGTGAAATTGAGGATGATCCTCAATTGGCACATTAGCAGGGACATGAGTCCCATCGATAGCTCCAAGTGCGTCCTGCAATTGACAAGTATACATTATTGGATGGCTGAATAAAGAAGAATGAAAATGGTAGTAATAACACACATATTACTTTGAAGTATGGGTAGAACCTCTCATTGCTAGCAATGTAAGGATGACAATCATTGGTTACATTTGGTTGTAAAATATATTCCTCCGCCAAAGAGGCCAATGAAAATGCAAGTTTATTCACGTAGTGGCTAATTGTCTGTGAGCTATGTTGAAAGTGTTCCATCAACACACCTGTTGACACCCCATGGCCAACAACATACAAGAACATGGCCAATTGTTCATTGGCACTAACCTGACGTGAGTCGCCGATCAAAGACTTACTGACCAGCAAATCCCTTAATGAGTAAATACCTCTGGATGCACTCGAAATACATATAGCACCGTTTCTCATGCCCCGTCAAAATGCTATTAACCCAAACCTCTCCAGTATGTTGTGATGTATTCATCATCCTTTGTGGAATACACGGTCATCTCTCCTCCATTTGTTGTTCGTGACAAATAGCATTAATCACATCTTCTTCCAATGAGTTGTCCTCCACCAAAATGGCAAACAACAATCTTCAAGCTGTACATGGAAAAACATATTGGACAAGGCTATTTGGCACACAACATAATATTTAATTACACATGAAATGCACTACAAGTGATAGAAAAGATTACATCAAAGTTAACATTCACGATAAGAAGAGCTACAGAAGCTAACATCAAACTACATATTCATGCACCAAAGGCTCAGTGGCCTAGTATAATGTTGATAACAAGACCTACAACGATCAAGGCCAATAACAAAATGATGACAACTAGCATGGCAATTACTATGTATGTCATGAGAAAACCTTCTTGTCTTCCTCTTCGATGGACATTAGTACCACCCTCATGTCGGTTATGAGGTTGCATGCCGTTGATGTTGTGTGAGGTTCATGCGTATTGAAAGCAACTTTAGCTTCTTCCAATGAATAAAATCCCTTGAAAGTAGCACCTGGGTAACTATAGACTTGTGCCAAACATTCATTCCACGAAAAATAGATATCGGGCCTACGTCCCACCCAAACAACATAGCAGTAGAACTTACCCATCATATATGTCAATTTCCTACAACAAATAAAACAACAAACAATAAAAGTATGTGTAGATCACCAATAAAAAAAGGAATTGGCAAATATGGATACATAGCCCAAGTTCAAAGCAAATTTGTCCATTACATGGGTTGGAACATGAATTAAAAAGTACATACGAAGTACAAAGACATTGGACAACATCGTACAAACATGCGATCAACTAGGAAGGTAGGTACTGAGAAATCTTGTCATGTTGGAGGCAGGTCATCATGCATCATCATGCACCTAAAGTCATCATGGTCAACCACTCAACTTTGTCTTCATCTGCCATAACAGAGAAAACTACCTCATGTTAGGATCAGTGAAAAGATTCATACTCTTCAAGAAGGCACGATATGGAAGGTTTGGAATGTTCTTTAGGTCCCTAAGAACATGTTGTATGCTGGGTATTTCTTGCCCACTTGGCTGACCATTGTTTGATTGATGCCCTAATTCTTTTGCAAATAGCCTTTCTAACATTACATTCCTCTCACAACTAGCCTCAGCGATCATCTACAATACTGAACTTCCAACATCTTTATCCAACAATTTCCCTTTGCCTTTGTTGCCTACCCCTTTCCTCATACATTTTCCCTGTTCATTTGATGTGGCATTGTTTTGGGTTATTTGTGAACCCTTGGTTCTGTTGCTTTCTGTATGTTGCCCTGTAGAAGCTCATCATACAATCAGAGTTTTGTTGTGAGAAGTCAGGTGAAAGATCATCCCCAAGGTCAGGTGGAGCTGGAATAGCATTGCAATAATCGTTGAGAGCCATATGTGGACTATTTGGTGATCTTTCTCGGACATTCCTCCCATTAGTAGATCGTGGAACCCCTTCCGCCAATGCACCTGTGCAAATGCTATTTTTGCAGAGCATTTGCATTTGATCGTATAAAGGGAAAGATTTTCTATTAATCGTAGAGAATCTCGAATCCACCTAAAAGTTAATGATGATCAGTCCATCCCTATATAATTTCATTATGCCTATTTTGGTGATTAACAAAACCATAATAAGTATTGTCTAACAAGTTTCTTTGAAGCTAAGTCACAGGAAATAATCAGACAAAATCAAGCAAAAATATGTAAGTATTCTTATAATGTATCATTTAGAGTTCACAGCATGTAATTCTTCTAAGTTCACATCGACTTCCTAAGTGATATAACGATTTCATTAGAATCATAACGATTTGTTAAGTACTCATCGATTTGCTTTACAACGTAACGATTTCATAAGTCACTTTAACGATTTCGTCTCACAACAATTTGTTAAGTGAGAAACAACGATTTCATCTCACAACGATTTGTTAAGTGAGAAACAACGATTTCGTCTCACAACGATTTGTTAAGTGAGAAACAACGATTTCATCTCACAATGATTTGTTAAGTGAGAAACAACGATTTGGTCTCGCAACAATTTCAGTTCCACGTCGACTTGGTCGCCATAACGATTCGATATGTTACATAACGATTTGGTCACCGTAACGATTTGATAAGTTACATAACGACTTGGTCGCTGTAACGATTCGATAAGTTACATAACGACTTGGTCGCCATAACGATTCGATAAAGCAAACAATGATTTGGTCACTGCATCGATTTGATAAGTAGAACAACGATTTGTGTCTACAACGATTTGTGTCCACAACGACTTGCTTATAACGATTTGCTCACAACAATTTGTGTTCACAACGACTTGCTTATAACGATTTGCTCACAACGATTTGTGTCCACAACGATTTGTGCTCACAACGACTTGCTTATATCTGTATAACAACTTGTGTTCATATCGATTTGCTTATGGATGAATAACAATTTGCTCAAACAACAGTTTGCTTATGTTTGAACAACGATTTGTTCAAACAACGATTTGTTTATGTTTGAACAACGATTTGTTTGTATCTGCACAATGATTTGCTTATGTGTGTACAATGATTTATATTCACAACGAGTTGCTTCTACTATAAGAACGATTCGCTTGCTCTTGCAACGATTTCATTAGTGGAACAATGTCTCATGGACACATCGATTTCTCTATCATAAATTTAATGAATATATCTATTATTCTCATGATATTCAAATATATTTTCAAATATTGTGAAAGTCAAAGTCTTCCTGCGCACATCTCTAATATCCTTGCATTTATTATGACTGTTCACATCATCTACTCGTTGCCTTCTATTCTATGCTTCTATAAGAAACACTTTTCAGAAAGCAGAATGACATTTCTATTTTGTGAATAGTCTTACTGCATGAATTCTAACGTTGACTGATAGCAAGAGACAGCATAGCTGCCTATGCTTTAGCATTTAATGTGTTCAGGTCTCTGCCAATACCATGTCATACAATGTTGGACAAAATAGAAGCTGGAGGATATCAAGATGGATCTTCTCCTTGCGTGCATGGGTCGTAAAGCATTAAATGACTGCAAGCACACCTATTGTACTTGACGAACCATGCAATCTAACGAGCATCCAACCTAGAGACAACAGACACTTCAATGGATATATTTTTCAAAGAGAAGGATATATAGAAGACTGATGACTCCGTAAAAGAATAACTTTTTTTGAGCTTTCATCTTACAACCTGCGAGCATCAGAAAGAAGAGCCCTGAGCTTCACTCCCTAGTTTACTGTAGCTCTTGCTCTCCATTTTTCATTGTCTTTAGCCTTTGGAGAGCTGTGTGTTCTGAGAGATTTTCTTATTGTAGATCTTTCTCTCTTAGTCACTGCCTCAGATCGAGCACTTGTTGTAAGTTTGGTCTAGAGGCATTTTGCCTTCTTTCACTTTATGTGAAGTTCCTCTTCAGGTTGTGAAGAGAAGACCTGTTGTGAATAGGTGGTTTGTATTCCCTTCGGTAAGGAAGGAAGACCTGTGTATCAGGGTGTTTGTATTCCTCTTCGGGGTTAGAAGAGAAGTCCAGCTATGGCTGGATGTGTAAGGGTCCTTAAAGGGGACAGTACCCTTGGTAGTGAAAGTCCAAGTTGTTGCTTGGGGACTGGACGTAGAACTCCTTGGTATAGGAGGGCCGAACCAGGATAAAAATCTCTTGTTGCATGTGTGATTGCTTTTGTGTGTTTTTGTTTGTCTTCATTCATCTAACACTAACTATTCTCTTTAGTGCTTTTCTGTTAAGCGTTTTTGTTAACAGGTTTTAATCGAAAAGAATTTTTAGAATCCCATTCACCCCCCTCTGGGCTTGCTAGCTGGGCAACAGTGGTATCAGAGTGAAGTCTCTTCAACAAAGAAGATCTCACGATCTGAAGAGCAAAGATAAATGGCAGCTTAAGGGTATGCAGAAGGCCAGTCAGTCAACATACCACCTTTGTTCGATGGTGAAGATTATAACTATTGGAAGACCAGAATGGAGTTCTTCCTTCAAGGTCTCGATTTTCAAATCTGGTTAATCATAGAAGAAGAAGATTTAGTAGTTCTCAACAACAGAGAAAATTGGACAGAAGATGACAAGAAGAAGACATCTTTAAACTGCAAAGCAATGAGTATTTTGTGCTGTGCGCTGAGCAAGAAAGAATTTTATAGGATCTCAGCATGCAAGTCCGCAATGGAAATGTGGGAGAAGCTCAGAATTACTTATAAAGGCACATACAAAGTTAAAGAAACAAGGATAGATATCTTAGTAGCATAGTACGAGAGATTTCAAATGCAAACTGGAGAATCAATTACTCAGATGTACAGTAGGTTCACAGACATTACAATGGTCTGGCTGGTCTTGGAAAACATTATGAAATGGGAGATATGGTGAGAAAAATCTTAAGATCCCTACCAGCCTCGTGGACACCAAAAGTGACAGCTGTAGAAGAGGCAAATGATTTGAGAAGAATGTCGTTAGAAAAGCTTGTTGGGTCACTAATGGCCCACGAAATAAATATGGAACGACTTGGAGAGTCCTCCAGTAGGAAGAAACACACCAACGCTCTCAAGGCAGTAGAAGATACATCTGGTGAAGAATCAGATGATAGTAAGAGCATGGAAAGTAGTGAAGATGAAGAAGCTTTTCTCTCCAGAAGACTGCAAAGGATACTTGCTAAGAATAAATACCAGTCTGGAAGGAGATATTTCAAGAAAGGAAAGGACTTCAAGAAACTCAAAGTCAAGGATACAAAGAAAGCTGAACCCATATGCTACGAATGTAAAAAGCCAGGACACATCAAGGCAGAATGTCCGAAGCTGAAAAAGACAGAGTTCAGAAAGAAGGACAACTCCAAGAAATTCAGAAAATACAAAAAGAAAGCCATGGCAGCAGCATGGAACAATGACAGCGACTCAGATAGTGAGTCAAGCTCAAGCGAGGAAGAAGAAGAAAAGGCCAACCTGGCCTTCATGGCAAACACCGATGACAAGGTAACATCTGATTCCTCATTCACTTCCTGTAATGAGTCTGATTCTGATAGTTTAGAAGACACGTTTAATGAGTTATATAGTAAATATAAAGATGTGTGTAAATTATTAAAAATTACCAAGAAAAATCATGCCTGTCTAGAATTACTAACTCAGACTTAAAGTCAGAAATCGAGCAATTAGAAAAATAAATCTCTGAATTAAAAAGGAGAAATAATTTATTATGTGAAGATCTAAAAGTTAAAAATGAATAGATAGCTAATCTGGAAGTCAGGAAACTGTAAGTAAACTTAAATAGGAAATTAACACATTAACAAAAGAAATTGAATATTTATCCAGTACAATTGAAAAATTTACAAATGGTAAATCATCTTTAATATTAAAAGGAGCTAGAAGATCAGAGAAAAAGAAATATGGTTTAGGATATACTCCACCTGATAATGAAGAAACTATAGTTCATCCTAAAGTGTATCCAATTCCAAATTTGTTGCTGAAAAAGATACTGAATATAAAACTAACTTCATGTATATCCCAACTGAAAAGGTAAGTAAAACATCCTGCTGTAGTCATTGTAATAAACTAGGACATACCAAGATAACCTATCCAACCAAGCACCTAAAATGGATACTTAAGAGAAAAAGTGAAGAAACTAACCAGCAAGGACCCAAAAGAACTTTGGTACCTAAATCTTAATGTCTCTATTGCAGGGAAGCCTTAGAGCATCAAAATGGCACCTAGATAGCGGGTGCTCAAGGCATATGATAGATAAAAGAAGCTATTTTCATTCATCGAGGATGAAGAAGGTATAGTGACTTACGGTGACAATGGAAAGGTACATTGATAGGCTGTGGTTCAATAGAAAGTCAAGGCAGAGTCCTTATAGAAGATGCCCTATGTGTGAAAGGACTTAAGCACAACTTAATCAGTATCAGCCAGCTATGTGACAAAGGTCATCAAATTAAATTTCAAGAGTCTAAATGCAATATCATGAAAGATGGAATGATTGTATTTGAAGCCAGCAGAGAAAAGAACCTGTATGTACTACACCTAGAAGAGTTAAAAGATCAAGATGTATGTCTTGCAGCAAACAAGGATCAAGCAGCGAACTGTGGCATAGGAGATTGGGCCACTGCATTGTGGATGGAATCAGAAAATTAGTTAAGAGAAATTTAGTAGAAAGTCTGCCCAAGATAAGTTCAAGGATAGAGGGTGTGTGCGAACCTTGTGAAAAAGGGAAGCATACAAAATCTTCCTTCAAGTCAAAAACAGTTGTAACCTCTTCAAAACCTTCGGAACTGTTACACATGGATCTATTTGGGCCGATGAATACACCAATTTAGGAGGAAAGAACTTTGGATTTGTGATTGTAGATGATTACTCCAGATTTACTTGGGTATCGTTTTTGGAACATAAGGATGATACCTTCGACAGTTTTGTTAAGTTCAGTAAGAAAGTTCAGAAAGATAAGAAGTTCAGTATAATAAGCATTCGATCAGATCATGGAGGAGAATTTCAAAATGAATGATCAAGGAATTGAGCATAACTTCTCAGCACCAAGACACCCAGCAAAATGGAGTAGATGAGAGGAAAAATAGGACTTTGTTGGATATGGCAAGAACAATGCTGTCAGAATATAATCTTCCAAGATATTTCTGGCCTAAAGCAATCAACACTGCATGTTATATAATTAATAGAGTGATGATCAGGCCAATCCTGAAGAAGACTGCATACGAGCTTTACAAGTAAAATAAACCAAAGATCAGTCATTTCAAAACCTTCAGTTGTCCTTGCTTCATCCACAATATGGCAAGAGAGATATTGTTAAGCTAGACTCAAAGTCTGATGAAGGTATATTTATGGGGTATGCTTCTAAACCCAAAGGCTATAGAATATTTAATAAATAAAGTTTATTAATTGAGCAAACTATACATGTTATCTTTGATGAATCTAACCCTTCCTTGAGAAAGGAAGTAGATAATGATAATGATGATGCAGATAATTTGTCCAAGAAACTAAAGGATACATCTATCAAGGACAATGAAAATCCACCCTTGGAAGAACTACAACAAAAGATCTATCACATGATGATCTTCCAAAGGAATGGAGATACAAAAAGGATCACCCATTGGGTAACATCATTGAGATCCATCAGTTGGGGTAAGAACTAGAGGTAATGTAATTCCTTGTGATTATTTAGCTTTTGTATCTCAAATTGAGTCTAAGACGGTCAATGAAGCACTATTTGATGAATCTTGGATACTAGCCATGCAAGATGAACTTAATCAGTTCAAGAGAAACCAAGTTTGGTCCCTTGTTCTGAGACCATCAGATCATCCTGTGATTGGCACCAAATGGGTGTTCAGAAACAAAATGGATGAAGCTGGTGTTATCACTAGAAACAGGCTAGACTGGTTGCTCAAGGCTATTCCCAAGAGGATGCATAGATTTCGATGAAACCTATGCAGCAGTGGCTAGACTAGAGACAATTCGGATTTTACTTGCACACGCATCTGCATTAGATTTAAAGCTTTTTCAAATGGATGTAAAATCTTCATTTTTAAATGGTTATATAAGGAGGAAGTCTATGTAGAACAACCTCCTGGTTTTGATGATGTGGATTTTCCAAATCATTTTTAAATTGCATAAAACATTGTATGGTTTAAAGCAAGCACCTAGAGCATGGTATGAAAGGCTCAGTGCATTTTTATTAAAACATGGTTTTATCAAAGGACAGGTAGATAGCACATTATTTATTAAATCTAAAGTCAAAAATATATTACTTGTACAAATATATGTAGATGATATAATTTTTAGATCTATTGATGAATCTCTTTGCAAGTATTTTGAAAAGCTTATGCAGGGAGAATTTGAAATGAGTATGATGGGGGAGCTAAATTATTTCCTTAGATTGCAAATCAAGCAAGGAAAAGAAGGCACACACATCTGCCAAGCTAAGTACACCAGGAGTTATTGAAGAAATTTGGATTCGATAATGCAAAGCCACTGTCAACACTAATGAGCACATCTCTAAGATTAGACAGTGACAAAGATGGTAAGAATGTAGACTAGAAGCTCTACAGAGGTATGATAGGTTCACTACTTTATTTAACTGCCAGTAGACCTGATATTTTATTTAGTGTATGTATGTGTGCAAGGTATCAGGTTGATCCTAAAGAATCTCACTTAATCTTGTCAAAAGGATCTTTAGATATTTAGCTAAATCTCATGATCTAGGCTTATGGTATCCTAAATCATGCGAAGTAAATTTAGTAGGATATTCTGATGCTGACTATGCTGGATGCAGGTAGATAGAAAAAGCACCAGGTGGTTGTTGTCAATTCCTTGCAGTGTGTCTGATCTCATGGTCCTCAAAGAAACAAAATTCAGTAGCTCTATCGAGAGCTGAAGCTGAGTACGTGGCTGCTGGAAGCTGTTGCACACAACTCCTATGGATAAAACAGCAACTTGAGGACTACGGATTACACATCAAAACCATTCCTCTGCTGTGTATAATACGAGCGCAATAAATCTCACCAAGAATTTAGTTTAGCATTCGAGAACCAAGCACATAGAGTTAGATATCATTTTATTAGAGATCATGTAGCAATGGCAATATAAATATTCTTTTATAGAAACTCAAAATCAGTTAGCAGATATCTTCACAAAGGCCTTACCTGAAGAGAGATTTACATCTCTTAGAAGGGAATTAGACATGTGTAATTTGTGATAGATTTATCTGTATATAGCTGAAATAACAATTATTTCAAAATAACAATTATCTATCTCCTGAAATTAAGCAAATTCTTTAATTGCGTGCGTTATAAATTGCTTTGACGGTTCGCTATTTTATAAATCTTTATTCTTTGCGAAATCATCTCCTAGTTTGTCGTTTTGTGCATTTATTGCCACGTCCTTTCAAAAGAAACTTTACCTTTTGACTTGTATCCCGTAATCTATGTCATAACGATTCACCTCCCTCTCTCATCTCTTCCGACTCGCCTGGAACGATAAGCCCTATCGATTCCGGCCCTCCTTCTCCGAGAGATTTCAAAGAATCCCTCTCCTTCCGCTAAAAATCTCTTGAGGGTTTCTGTTCTACTCCTTCCTATGATCCTCCAGAACTTCCCCTCGTTCAATCCCATGGCAGTTTCTGGGGTTTCCAGCACCGTTGGGGGTTACAACGCTGCTTTCCTTACACTGAGCAGCAGGAGCAGTTTGCAGTAGTGAAGACGAAGCTGTGTGGCAACAAGTGTGTGGATGTAGCAGACTTGGAGAAGAACGACATGCATAGCATAGTAGCAGCGATGCAGAGGATGAAGTGGTCGCAGATGGCATTGTTCTCTGAGGCAAGTTATCCAGATTTGGTAAAAGCATTCTATGTTTGTTTAAGATCAGAGGCAGATGGGTCCTTGACCTCCACAGTCAAAGGAACCTAGATATATCACCTATAATTTGTTGGAGTCCCTATTTGGAGTCTCTACCACCAGTCACACGGCGGTAGACAGTGTGGATGTTCAGGCCAAAGGTTTGGGGATTATCGGCTCAGAATACAAATTGAAAGATGGAAAAATTGACATCAATCAATTGAATGACTTCAATAGAATTCTTCACTTTATAGTTTGCCAGATTTTGGTACCTAGAAGCACAACTTTCTCCACCTATACAAAAGCAGACTCAGATATGATGTTTTGGGCCATCCAGAACCAAGGTATTAATATGGCAGAAGTTATGATCAAAAGGATGAAGTTTCCATCAACTATGATCTGGGACAGGAAGAATAGATTGAATGTGTCCCTTCCCTATGCCCATCTGCTAACGAAGATCTTTCAGCATCATCACATCAGCTTGTCTGGAGAAGTTTCAGAGAAGATGGGTCAGGCTATCAGAGGTAGAAATTTGAAGAAGAGCGGTTTTTCTCTTGTCACGGGGGTTTGGACCAAGACCCCAGTCATTGAAGGTGAAGCTATTATTGGAGAAGCCCAGGATGCTTAGATTGCAGAGGCAGAAGAAGATGTAGCAGTAAGGGTTAAAGCCCCTGTAGCTGAAGCCCCTGCAGTTCCAGTGATACCTGAAGTGCCAGCAGTTCCTGATGTCCAAGTTCAACAAGAAGAGCAAGCAGCCGTATTTCCAGAGGTTCAAATGGAAGAGATCAGGCGCACAATCCATCAATCCAAGAATCAGCAGCAGAGGTCAGAATTGAAGTTCCTGTGCCCAGTCCAAGAAGGATTGAAGAGATACCTCTAGAGCATATTGAGCCCATTAGGCAATTATCAGAGGCAGATACCCCACCTCAATTGTAGCATCTGTGCTGAACTCAATCTCCAGCACTCAGGGGGAGCAAGAGGAAGTTGTGGCACCATACCACTGTATAGATGTTCAGATGGAAGATGCTCCTGTTGAGGGGGAGCATGCTGTTGAGAAGAAGCAGAGCTTCAGGGGGAGCACATCGTTAGTCCTCTTGCTGATCAGTTTTAAGAAGGTGTTATGGAGAGCGCCTCCAATGAAGAAGAAGTTCATATTGATAATGTGGAGCCTACTGTTGGCGCCAGTAATAAAGGTCAAAGTGTGGCCACTGCAGTTCCACTTCTATCTAATAAGGCACACAGAAGATAAAGGAAGAAGCGGCTGAAAGTCAACATGAAGCCCGTGATAGAAAGACTAGATACTCATGGGGAAATCTTATGCTCACTTCAAAATGAGGTTTCTTCTATTTTTGTGAGCCAAAGAACTGAATCTAAGCAAGTTGGAGCAATGAAAGCTAAGCTCTAAAGTTTGAAGGGTGAGTTGGGCAGCATTAAGCAATTAGTTCAAGATTTATCTATTTTTGTGAGGGCACATTTACCCATTTCTGCCCCTCTTGCTCCCACTCCAGCTGGTAGTTCAGGGCCATCCGGGCCATCTGATGAAGATGTTAGGCCATCAGGGCCTGTTGATGTTGACCAGCCAGGGCCACTAGGGCCAATTTTGGATGAGTTTGGGCCATCAGGGCCAGTTGATGTTGAGCAGTCAGGGCCATCAGGGCCGGTGGAATCCGTAGCTGAGCCTGCCAGAGTTGAAGACTAGGCTGTAGCCCCAGAGCCCCCTTCTTCCCCTCTTCAAACTCCTGCCCCTTCTTCTCCACCATCCTCCTCCAGCTCCTGCCACCTTCAACAACCCCTTCCTAAACACATATAATCACCCACTCTATTTCCTACCCCCTCTTCCTCATCTCCTGCTTCCTCCACATCCAACCCTCCTCCTATTGTTGAGGTTCCTCCAGCATCATCTTCAGCTGGAGCCTCTTCTTCTGGTCCTTCATCTTTTGGACTATCCATACCACCTCCATCTACCTCTCATTCTTTTCTTCATCCTCCTACTCCTCCCTCCTTTATCACCATCATTCCTGAGGGTGCCCAAATTGATCATATGATCCAGGACATTAAAGATGAGTTTGAAGTAGCAATGCTTCGCTCAGTCCTGTCAGTTGGGACTCACCTCCATAGGACAGGCTCTTCCAGCCCTACTTCTAAGAAAGAAAAATTTCTTCCAACCGTGCCATCTCTTCAAAACCTCATTTTCCACCTCTTTGGTTTTCTCTCTTAGTTGAAAATCGAAGAAGGTCCCTTTATTGTGAATATCTCCAGAAATGCACCTTTGCCACTATTTTTGGACTTCCTTACCTCAACCTCACCGACCATCTAAACGTCATTCTTCCTTTTCCCTCTTATCTAAGGCTGAACCGTCAAAATTTTTTTCATGACAGAAGCCAAAACTGTAGAACAATGGGCCGGGGCCACAAGTCCCTCTACAGCCAATTCCTTCGTGCTCAGGCAGCCAGATTCCCACCCAGGGATCATCCCTTGACCCTCTCTGAGTGGTTCAAGATCCATTACAAGGATACCTGGGGGCCATTCATTCAAAAGGAGATCAAGCTTATCCGTCATTTCCAGATGTTCACTGACTACTACTATCTTAGTAATCTACCTGAAGTTCAGCTTGGTTAATTCCGGCATGCTCTTTCTGCTCTTGGTTCAATTAATGCTCATACCTCCTCCATCCAGGTAGATTTTCCCACTTTGGAAATTCCAGATGTTGTGTTTCTGCCTCCAATCCACTCCCTAGTCATGGAATCTGCTGTGGGAACACTGATTTTTGAAAGATTTGCAAGGGCAATGGGTAGAATTTTAATGCAGAAAGGCGGTTCCCTCTCCTTTCACAGATTTGTCTTCAGAGAATATCATCCGGGCCACATCAAGTCTGATGTTCTTGCCCCTCTCTTGTCTGAATGTGAGCGCTTATCTCCATCAAAATGGGAACAACTTTACCCCCTCATTGCTCAGCAGCTCACTGCTCTCAATGTCTCTCAGCCCAGATCAGGTCAACCTCCTCTGTCTACTGCAGAATTCTTAGACCTGAACTCTATTCATCTTGTTCGAGACCCCTATGAAACCTGGATTGAGAGATACAAGGTGTATATGGCTATGAAAAAGGAACTGAAGCAGCACCAGATATTCTACCCCATAACCATAGATAGGTTCCTTCAGCATGCCAGTTTTGGCACCTCTACTTTTTACAAATCTTCTCTTAGTAACAATGAATATGGCACTTTCATAGAAGCTCAGAGGCAGTTGCACATCTGGAGGATGGCTCCTGTTATGGGACCTTCTTACTCCATTTTTATGGTGCATTTCAAAGTTATTTTGAAGAGCAGGAGCGCAAGGCTTGGCCAATCATTACTCACCATGCTCTCTTCTGTCCCATGCTTTCTACATTCCTGTACCTCCTCAGTGATTTAATGACAAACTGTCTCTTCTTGGCTCCCATTTATCTTTCTTATGTTCTCTCTTTGTATCTTTTTACTTAATGACAAAAAGGGGAGAAAATAAAACATTCTGAAATACATATCAACATACCCTCTTTCTTATTTTAGAAAATTACTCAAATTTATTTTAGCAAATTATATGTTTATTTTGTTATGATTTTATCATCACCAAAAAGGGGAGATTGATGATCAGTCCATCCGTATATAATTTCATTTATGCGTATTTTGGTGATTAACAAAACTATAATAAGTATTGTCTAACAAGTTTCCTTGAAGCTAAGTCACAAGAAATAAATCGGGCAAAATCAAGTAAAAATCTGTAAGTATTCTTAAACTGTATCATTTAGAGTTCATAGCATGTAATTCTTCTAAGTTCACATCGACTTCCTAAGTGATATAACGATTTCATTAGAATCATAACGATTTGTTAAGTACTCATCGATTTGCTTTACATCGTAATGATTTCATAAGTCACTTTAACGATTCCGTCTCACAACGATTTGTTAAGTGAGAAACAACGATTTCGTCTCACAACATTTGTTAAGTGAGAAACAACGATTTCATCTCACAACGATTTCATCTCACAACGATTTGTTAAGTGAGAAACAACGATTTGGTCTCACAACGATTTCAGTTCCACATCGACTTGGTCACCATAACGATTCAATATGTTACATAATGATTTGGTCGCTGTAACGATTCGATAAGTTACATAACGACTTGGTCGCCGTAGTGATTTGATAAACCAAACAATGATTTGGTCACTGCGTCGATTTGATAAGTTGAACAACGATTTGTGTCCATAACGACTTGCTTATAACGATTTGCTCACAACGATTTGTGTCCACAATGATTTGTGTTCACAACGACTTGCTTATATCTGTATAACGACTTGTGTTCATATCGATTTGCTTATGGATGAATAACAATTTGCTCAAACAACGATTTGCTTATGTTTGAACAACGATTTGTTCAAACAATGATTTGTTTATGTTTGAACAATGATTTATTTGTATTTGTACAACGATTTGCTTATATGTGTACAATGATTTGTATTCACAATGATTTGCTTCTACTATAAGAATGATTCGCTTGCTCTTGCAACGATTTCATTAGTGGAACAATGTCTCATGGACACATCGATTTCTCTATCATAAATTTATGAATATATCTATTATTCTCATGATATTCAAATATATTTTCAAATATTGTGAAAGTCAAAGTCTTCCTGTGCACATCTCTAATATCCTTGCATTTATTATGACTATTCACATCATCTGCTCGTTGCTTCTATTCTTATGCTTCTATAAGAAACACTTTTCAGGAAGCAGAATGACATTTCTATTTTGGTGATAGTCCTACTGCATGAATTCTAACGTTGACTGACAGCAAGAGACAGCATAGCTGTCTATGCTTTAGCATTTAATGTGTGCAGGTCTCTGCCAGTACCATGTCATACAACGTTGGACAAAATAGAAGCTGAAGGATATCAAGATGGATCTTCTCCTTGCGTGCATGGGTCATAAGCATTAAATGACTGCAAGCACACCTGTCATACTCGACGAACCATGCAGTCTAACGAGCATCCAACCTAGAGACAATGGACACTTCAACGGATATATTTTTCAAAGAGAAGGATATATAGAAGACTGATGACTCCGTAAAAGAATAACTTTTTTTGAGCTTTCATCTTACAACCTGTGAGCATCAGAAAGAAGAGCCTTGAGCTTCACTCCCTAGTTTACTGTAGCTCTTGCTCTCCGTTTTTCATTGTCTTTAGCCTTTGGAGAGCTGTGTGTTCTGAGAGATTTTCTTATTGTAGATCTTTCTCTCTCAGTCAGTGCCTCAGATCGAGCACTTGTTGTAAGCTTGGTCTAGGGGCATTTTGCCTTCTTTCACTTTAGTGTGAAGTTCCTCTTCAGGTTGTGAAGAGAAGACCTGTTGTGAGGTGGTTTGTATTCCCTTCGGTAAGGAAGGAAGACCTGTGTATCAGGGTGTTTGTATTCCTCTTCGGGGTTAGAAGAGAGGCCAGCTGCGGCTGGATGTGTAAGGGTTCTTAAGGGGACAGTACCTGTAACGTCGCTTATTTTAGGATCCCTTTTTGGATCGTGTGTGTTGTGGTTGTGATGGCTGTTGTAAGGCCAGTGTGGTGTAGACGCGTGGTGTGTGTAGGTGTGGCGCAGGTTAGGTCCCGAAATGAAATAGGACCTGCTGCAGTTGAGTAGGAGTTGGCGGCCAGGGGTGGCCGTTGACTGGTTGGCGTCCAGGTTAGTGGACGTTGACTGCATGAACTTGGCGGCAGTGGATGTGGACGCTGAGGGTGGCGGTTTCTGTTGGCGGCATAGGGGTTGACGCCAACCTGAGAATTCTACAGGTTATAGGGTCACCCGAGAGCAGGTTTCCCACCTGCCTCTCTCTTCCCCTTGCCCCAGCTTCGCGTCCCCGTGTTTCTAGAGCTTCCACAGGTTCTGAAGGATGCTTGGAGGACCGTGGAACGTGTGGCGGTGATGAATCGCGCGAGAAAACGCTGTGGCGTGGTGTAATTCTCGTGGAGCTCGCAGAGGGTTCGATATGACCAGGAGATTGCGGGAGGTTTGAGCGTGTTCTGAGGTAGGGGTCGAGCCCTATTAGCTTGTTAGAAACATTAAAACACGACTTAACTACTTGAATCAGCATGATAATGCATTTTCGGATTAAACTGCATCATGAAGGGATAATGGGTGGTTTGAGTAATTTAATGTACGAAACATACTGTATTGGGTTGTTTTGGGTTCATGCATGTTTAAAGAACCGTTTCAGTACATTTTCTTGTAGTTTTAACGGTTGGAAAACCTGTAGAGCCGGATTAGGGTTTCTGCAGGGTTTAAGGCCGGAGAACTTGGCGTCAAGATCGCTTGTCGCCAAGCTCATCAGCCGAGATATAAACGGCTAGATCGCTTGCCATCTATTTCTTATAAGCGGCAGTCGATGTTGCCGCCAACTTGTGCATGTACTCATGCAGTGTGGTTTACGTACCTTTTCTGGTTATGCGTATTATGTGTTTGTGTGTGCATGGCGATGACCGGTGTGAGCCAGTGCACTTGTTATGCTCTTGGAGCATACTGCTCATGTAATGGGCATGTTTTACGTGAATGATATGTAATGTACGTAATTGCTTTACGCAGTATGTGTGGTGCGTTGGCACCCGTGGCACTCTTGGAGTGCGTTGTCCATGTGTTGGACATGCGGTTTATATGGTAGACATGTGGTACACCAACCAGGGTGTAATATACACGGGTTATTTACGTGGTTTGAGTGTGTGTATACTACACACTTTGTTGTAATGTAATTCTTATGATTTGTCATAGTAACTGGGCAGTGAGGTTCTTGTGTGAGCTAGCCATGACTTTGTGGTGTTTGGGCAATGAAGGTCCACATCGACCTAGCCCTGGTCCGTTGTTGTCTTTCGAATAATATTATATGGATTTATGTATTAAGTGGTGTGTGATGCCACGGTGGTCATGAGATGACCAATGATAGGCAAGTTTGTGGTTCAGTTATGTGTTGGTGTGGGATAGCTTTGGGGTCACACAGTGACCGATGTTAAGCTAATCCTAACACTTGTATATTGTGAATTATAAGTAAAGGCTATATGTGTTAGTATCGTGGTTTGAGCTTGCCGAGTGTGGTGGTCCGGCGCCTATTCCGGAATGCCTCTCTAGTCGGGTACCCCAGGTTCTTTGTGAGCCAGGCACGTGTGTTTGTTGTGCTCAGGGTTTTGTCCCAGTACTGGTGTTGTACCGTCGAGGTCTGTGACGTCTTCCTGGACACCCTCACTCCTGAGTTTGAGTTGTACGTCCGGTTGAGGGAAAGACGGCAGTGGGGCAGCGACTTCCCAGAGTTTGTTCTTGTGTCGCTTGTAGCGTGCTCGTAGTTGGGGGTACGGACACCAGTAGTCGACACTGGTCCCCAGCTAGTCCTGTTTTCCAGTGCCTCACTTAAGAGTGCTCCGGCCAGAGACTCTAGAGGTGCCAGGCATGGGCCTGCAGCTGTGTGTCTGCAGGTGTGGTGTTGGTTGGTCTCCACAATTGTTTGACTTCTTCCTTGTGGAGCGGCAGTTGGACCTTTCGTCCATGACTGCGAGGCTGAGAGGTTGTTCTTGTGTTGTGTTGTCCGGGTTGGATATTGGCCTGATCAGCCAGTAGTCCGTTCCCATGTGGTGGCGTCGTTCCTTTCTGACTCGTTCTTTGCCAGTGACTGTGCCTTGTAAGTTTGTGACTCTTATTTGAGGTATGACTCGTTTGAGGTGTGCCCTGGCGTTGGCACAGTTGTGACTGAGTTGTGGTTTGCGTGACTTGCCGGTTGAGGTTTTACCTATAATGTTGTGCCTAAATGATAGTATAATATAATGTGGTTCAGTGTGGTGTTTATCACCTACTTGTACCTTTGATCGGGTATTCGTATTGTGGTACCTCAGAGTAGCAGGTACCTATTTCCCTTCGAGGGTTACTTTGTAGTTTTGTGGTGGTACATTGTGTACCAACCTTTTTGGGTACTTGTGTGTTGTGGAGGTCTTGTGGTTTGACCTGCCACTTGTTGTATCCTAATATTTTATTGTGGATTAGTTTGTGATTATTAATTATGTTACCTTTGTGGGTATTTTGCCGATGAGGCTTGTGGCCTAGGCATATTGTGGTTTAATAGAGCTGTGCTCTGTGGGGGCCGTGTGAGACCTTCCACGTGTTGAGTTTTACCCTTCTTGGGCATGGTTCCGATTATGGATTTAGTGTGTGATGGACTAGCTAGCTGTAACTAGTCCTACCATTTATGTGTGGCTCTCGACGTAGTGTGGTTTGGAGTATAAAGGACCAGCTCTTTGTTAGCAGTCCTGTTATTCAAGTGCTTGAGGTTTGCCTGTGAAGCTTGTAGCCTGGGCAGTGACCTGCCTGTGTGGCTTATAGTTTAGGCAACCAGTTGTTGTAGCAGTGTGCCAGTGAGACTGTGGTTTAGACACTTTAGTAGTTGGGCTGACTAATGATTTTATGTTAGTCTTGTAGTCTTACTTTTCTTTTGAGGACTTTGTGTTTATTATCATGAGTATGTTTAATTGTTATTTATTGTCATGATGTGAGCATGAAATGGTTTGGCCATTGATGTTGCCAGTGAGACCCATTGGGGTTAAGTGTTTGTGGTTACGGTGTTGTTTTGGGTAGTCCCTACTGAGCCAGTGACTTATTGAGGCTCACTCCCCTACAGTTCTTTTCAGGGCTTGCCGTGTGTTTGGCTTGCAGTGGCGTTGTGTCAGACTTGTACCACTAGCAGTTGTGTAGTAGTAGTGTTGTGTGAGCCTGTGCTCCCTCGGGGTATGCCCCAGGTAGTTGTACTCTTTTAATTGGACATGTATTAATGTAATGAGACAGTTGTACA
This sequence comes from Colocasia esculenta, assembly GCA_014218235.1. NCBI lineage: Eukaryota > Viridiplantae > Streptophyta > Magnoliopsida > Alismatales > Araceae > Colocasia > Colocasia esculenta. The sequence continues at coordinate 38,453,952 of CM024764.1, forward strand.
AATTTGTGAACAGATATGAGCACATGTACTTTCTTGTGTCTTATATTCTTGTGGTTTGTCTTTTATACTCTTACTGGACACGTGTGTGAGATATCCCTTGCGAGACTTCGGTCCGTTCGCGGGAGGTGGATCTGGATATGGAGCCTTATTGGGCATAAATACCCCGATCCGTCACAGTACCCTTGGTAGTGAAAGCCCAAGTTGTTGCTTGGGGACTGGACGTAGGACTCCTTGGTATAGGAGGGCCGAACCAGGATAAAAATCTCCTGTTGCATGTGTGATTGCTTTTGTGCATTTGTTTGTCTTCATTCATCTAACACTAACTATTCTCTTTAGTGTTTTTCTATTAAGCATTTTTGTTAACAGGTTTTAATCAAAAAGAACTTTTAGAATCCCATTCACCCCCCCTCTGGGCTTGCTAGCTGGGCAACAGTTAACATATGTTAATGATAGTGTACATAACATCATTTTGTATGATAGATAGGGCCAATATGAAAGTAATGTGACTTACCCTCAACGCCTCATCCTAAGCCCCTTCGTACCCTGGAATTGGTGTTTGGGTTTTTGGATCCCACCCCCAACCACTCAACTTGAGAAGTTCTTCATAGAGGGCAAACCTCCTCTTCAAACTTTTAAAAAGCTCTTTGACTTGTGTCCAGGTGGAATTCTCCCCGAGGGCAGCGTTGAAAAATTTCGCAATCGTCGTCCAACTAGCAACTTTGAAACTCCCGCACGAATAGTTTTTTTTATGCATCTCCTCAATTATGAGATCGAGTAACATGCGATCCATGGAGGTGTCCCAGTTTGAACGACGACCTTTCATACCATCGTCAACAGATACTGGATTTACATGCCTTTCAAGTCATATTTCATGTATAAAAACACAAGATAAAAACATGTACATGATAGCAGAGTTGGACAACATGTATTATAAATGGAATTAAAGTCAAGTTATATTCTATTCTGATTGACTGCATACAATGTAGAAAGCAAAGTTAACAATATTTCAGTGCATCCATGGAATTGGTAGATGAAAGTTAAAAAGCAGGGTATTTAAACCAAACTTTTGCATATTTTCTTGTCTGTGTTACAACACTGTTAATAAAAGGGACACATACCTCCGTCAAACATTTGGTGGATGCGAGCCTTTTTCCATCTCTTGTGAAATGAAGAAGAGGAATGGTCATTGGCATATTGTGGATGCCATCTATTTTTTGTATGTAAAAAAATTAAGCAATCCAACAGAGAGGAAATTACATCATAAAATTAGATAATCCACTAAAGTTAGAAAATAATATTCTGATAGGGGAATTCACTGATACACATATTGACTATATTTATATAAAACCGAGGACATATTTTTAGTATCATGGCATACATAATGTTATACACGTACGTGTGTAATCAAATTTGTAAAAGATATATTTGCAAAAAATATTGGAGTTGTATACAACCCAAAAACCCATATGGGACGATATTCATATGTCGCGATCGACAGATTCACATTAAGCCCTGACATATAAATTTGGATAATCAAGTGGGTATCAGATTTGGAGATATATATCATCACTCACATGGGTCAGGAATAGGACCGGCCACATGCATGGTCTCAGTCCCAACTCCCAGCTTGACCCACCTGTAGCATTAGCATTGGGCCGTGGTTGCTGAGATGAATTATGAGACTGATCTCTTGACCTTCTGAAATTTTAATTCCCCAGATTTTGGAAGATCAATTAAATAAATACACCAGGTGGCCTGGCATAGAAGTTCAGTTGAGATCTGGGAGATCAAGTAGAGTCCACTATCTGTGGTGAGAGAGATTTAGCACTTTATTACTGTTTGTTATTTACCCAACAGAAATTAACAATCGAACAGAAAGCCGCCTCCATCTCTGTTATTTACCCACCTAATACCTATGCACCATCGCCCATTTCCCCTCCTCCACCTTCTCCAAATCCTACTCCACTGCCACTGCCCAAACCCACTGTCACCACCCGATCAAACACCACCATCCGAGATCTATTTCGTCCTCCGAACCCCAAATGAAGACCAGAAGAAATGTACTTCTGCACACTGGCGTGTAAGGAAAACTCTTTGTTTACAGAGAGATGAGCGAATACACGAATGACTGAGATTATGAGAGAGAGGGGGGGGGGGTGACCATTTCTGGGTTTGGGAAGGGATCAGAATCTCAGGCCACCCTCACTTGAACCCCCTCCGAAAACAACACCCGCACCACGGTCGAAGCCCCCATTTTGCCCAACCCTTGCTCCACCAGCATACCCAACACCCACTGCCACTGCCCAGTCCAGCACCAACATCGAAGATCAGGGAGGAAGAGGAAGAGCGGATGTGGAGGAAGACATACCTAAGGTACATAGAGTTAGAGGAACTGGAAGACACCATCAGAGTTAGAGGAACTAGAAGACACCGTCGAAGCAGATCGATTGCTCATGGAAACCTCCTTCCTTCGCTCGTCATCCTTCTTCCTCCGCTCTTCGGTTGGATAGATCAAACAGGTCTGAGTTCAGATGAAATAAGGAAAGTGGTGGAGAAGAGACAGAGGTCGCCGTTTCCTAGACACAGCTGTGCCGGAGTAGACACCACTGTGCGAGTAGTCGATTCGCCAGATTCGCACTGTGAGCTCGAGGTGGAGGATGGGTCACGGGAGGGTGACGGAGGGCATCGACGGAAGAAAAATTATCTACCGCTAGTTAACCCAGCTAACCCCACCTCCGCAGGTGGGGTAGACTTGCCCCGGGTTATCAGGGGTAACCAGGGGCAACCCGGGTTAAAGTCTCACCGCTTCCCAAATCAAGGTTTGCTACTTACCCAGAGGTACCCTGGGGTACCCCCCTATCAAATCGGCTTAAAATAGGTTAACCTATTTTTCGTCTAAGTGGTTTGAAAGGCCAAAATGACTAACTCATCTACTTTTGTATTGTTTTTCCTAAAATACCCTTATCTTATACCCTTTATTACTTTTTTTATTATTTTTTATTGTACTATGTGCTACTATATTCCTTATGCTATCTAGATGCATATTAAGATTATATAAAATATATTATAAATAAATGTAACAATATATTGAATTTATCATATATAATATAATCAATACCCTTATCCTATACCCTCTATTACTTTTTTTGTTGTACTATGTGCTACTATCTCCTTATGCTATCTAGATGCATATTAATATTATATAAAATATATTATAAATAAATTGTAGCAATATATTGAGATTATCATATATATTATTCAACATTATTATTTTTTATATCTTGTGCTATCATCATATAAAGGTATAAGGAGGAAAATAAGGTGGGTGGGTGGTACAATAAAGGAGGAAGAAAATGTGTAAATAGGGTATAAAAAGTGAGGGCAAAAGGGTAATAAAAAAGAGTTAAAATGGGTTAACTCTACTCCTCCTCTAGAGATGGGTTAGGGTAACCTGGGTTAAGCCAGTTTAGATCCAATCTAATCCATTTTAACTCGGGTTAAAAGTTATGACTTTTCAAATCACTTTTTGGCCTAACTCTGGGTTAACCCAAGTTAACTCTATCCTAACCCTTTTCCCTGGCCCACTTTGACATCTGAATAGTTAATAAGGGATAACCTAAGTATAGGCTATCGATGGATTTATACCTAGTTAGGTTATTGATAGGCTATCCACTTTGTCTTGGAGTTATCTATTTATTGATAGATTATGCCAAAAATTAAATAAAGTATATACACAATTTTAAACAGTTTGGGAAAAGGTATATCTACAATTATAAAACATTAAGGTAAATTTAAAATTAACAAAAGTTGTGAAGAGTTGACTAAAATCTTTCAAGGTTGTTTGGACCCCAAGGAAACCTAGAAAGTTCTACCCCAATTTAGAATGTCCTGACCCTACATAGAAGGATATAGCCCTAACGCTAACCTAATCATGGTTAAGTTAACCCTTGTTTAACCCACCTCCCAGCACTGCGAAGGTGATGGGAATTGGACGCATGGACCTGTAGTTTACTTTGGGGGGTGTGCTGTCTCTTCATCATGTGCATCATGTTCCTAGTATTAATTAGGAGAAATATTTTATCAGGTTCTAGTTTAGATAGAGAGGGTTATGAACTCAGCTTTAAATGTAATAAAGTTGTGATACATCGTCTCAAATCGTTTATTGGTAAATACTATTTATCTGATGGGTTGTTTAAGTGCATGTGAGTCGTGTGATGAATGAATGCTTATATATTGATACATATGTTCCAGTTGTTTTTAATATTATCGATTCATCTGATTTATGGCATGGACATTTAGGTCATTAAAATTTAAACTCTTTGAAACATATGATGAACCTAAATTTGATTCCTAAGCATACTATTGATAAAACCAAAAAATGTGATCTGTGTACAGCCCAAACAGCCTAGGAAACCCTTTCATTCTGGTGGTAGAGATTCAGAGATTCTGAATCTGGTGCATTCAGATATCTATGAGTTTAATGGTATGCTAACTAGGGATCATAAAAAATATTTCATTACCTTTATAGATGACTTAGTATTTGCTCAAGTCTAAGAATGAGGCTTTACAGAAGTTCATCATCTTTAAGAAAGAAGTGAAAACATAAACAAGTCGGGTTCTTAAAAGGTTGAGGTCTGACAGAGGAGGAGAATATACCTCTAGTCTATTTGTTGAATTTTGCCAAGAACATGGCATTATCCATGAAACAACTGCCCCTTTATTCTCCTCAGTCTAATGGGATAGCAGAAAAGAAGAACCGTGTATTTATTGACAAGGTCAACTCTCTCCTGCAGAGTTCAGGACTACCTAAGTATATGGGGGGAAGCCTTGAGCACAGCTTGTCTTGTTCTGAATCATGTTCCCCTTGTTGCCCAGATAGCAAGCCTAGAGGGGGGGGGTGAATGGATTGCTGAAATTTTCTTATAGAATATCCCTGTAAATAAAAGCTTGACAGAAGACACTAATTTCGATGGTTAGAGTTAGTGTTAAATAAAGACAAAAATAACAATCACACAGACAACAAGAAATTTTATCCTGGTGCGGATCTCCTATCACAAGGAGTCCTGCGTCCAGTCCCCAAGCAACACCTTGGGATTTCACTAAGCAAGGGTATAGACCCCCTTAAGGATACTTACACATCCAGCATAGCTGGCATTCTCTTCTCTACCCAAAGAGGAACTAAAGCACCTGATGCAACAGGTCTTCTTTCTTGCAGAAGGGACAACCACCCACTCAATAGCAGGTCTTCTCTTCACATCCGAAGAGGAACACTCAAAGAAAATGAGTAAGAAGTGGATGGCCCCTAGACCAAGCTAATACAAACTGCTTGATTTGAGGCAATGTCTGAGAGATAATGAATATCGACAAGGAACTCTCTCTCAGATCTACTTAGGCTCTCAAAGGCTAAGCAATTTGCTATGGAGAGCTAAGAGCTACAGAAGGTTTGAATGGATGAGTTAGCTCTTCTTTGCTTTCAGGTGACTGAGATCTTCAAGCTTTTCAAAAGTTGTTCAAGAGTGAAGAGTTGTTCTTCATAGAGTCACTAGTCTTCTATTTATCTTCTTTGAAAGATTTTGACTATTGAAGTATTCGTTGAAGTATCCATTGTCTTACATCTTCATGCACGTTGAATGTCTGGTCCGAAGTATGGAGCAAGAGAACTTGCAGCCATTAATGCTGGGGAAGACATTTGTTGCCCAGCTAGCAAGCCAAAGTGGGGGGGGGGTGTGAATGGGATTCTAAAAATTCTTTTAGATTGAAACTTGTCAATAAAAATGCTAAACACAAAAACACTACGATCGATAGTTAGTGTTAGTGATAATGAAGACAAACAAGAAAGCACACAAACACAGGAGAATTTATCCTGGTTCGGACCCTCTATCCTAAGGAGTCCTATGTCCAGTCCCTAAGCAACAACTTGGGATTTCACTAACCAAGGGTACTGTCCCCCTTAAGGACCCTTACACATCTAGTCGCAGCTGGCCTTCTCTTCAAAACCCGAAGAGGTACAAACTACCACCTGATACACAGGTCTTCCTTCCTCAGTGAAGGGAATAATAACCACCTATTTCCAACAGGTTCTCTTCACCCACGAAGAGGAATACACACAAGGGATGTGAGTAAAGGCGAAAGGCCGCTAGACCAAGCTTACAACAGATTGCTTGATCTGAGGCAATGTCTGAGAGACAAAGATTTTCACAATAAAATCTCTCAGAACTACAAAAAAGCTCTCCACAGGCTAAGCAAGGAAGACTGACAGCTTAGAGCTTGAGAATCATGGATTAAAGCAAATCAGCTCTTCTTTCTGAAGCTTGCAAGATCTTTTTCAGTTGAATGTAAAGCACTATCTCTTTTGAAAAACTTCAGTAATCTTCATGGAGTCGTCAGTCTTCTATATATTCTGCAACATATTCTGACTGTTAAAGTAGCCGTTCAGAAGCCCGTTATCTCACAGCTTTATGTCCGTTAGAGAAACTGACGTAGGCATGCAGAGGTAAGCTTGCAGCTACAAACGCTTGGATTGGTCTTTGCATCCTCAGGAAAGATCTTCTGAATCTTTTATCCTTTTCGACAGGTTGACGGATCCATACATTACATGCTTTACTACAAAAGGTCTGTATGCATTAAACACAGATACCTAGACAAAGTTTTTGTCTATGTTGTCAGTCAACCTTGGTAGTTGTGCAGTAATGATATGCTTAAACTGGAAAGGATATCCTGTCATCACGCAAATCAAGACTTTATGTGATATATCAAATAAGCAAGATGATTTCGTGTGAAATAATCAAAATCTTAGTATGCGCGGGAAGACTTGAACTCCACAGAGTTTTGAAAATATATTGAATAAAATGGATATTGTCAAATTTATCTGAAAGATAGTAACAATGAAAATGTATGATAATTCATTCAAAACATAATCATGTGAAGAGAGTTGATGTTATCATGAAATCGATGATATATGCATAAATGAAATTCATGGTAAAATGAATTGATGTGATTCATGAATATAGGTGAAATCGTTGTTAATGATAATGAAATCATTGTGTTGATGAAATCGTTGTTCTTCTTGTGAAATCGTTGTGTGAGCAAATCATTCTTCAAGTAGAAGCAAATTGTTGTACAAGTAAATCGTTGTATAACTGAAAACAAATCGTTGTACAACAAATCATTGTATAAGTGAAAGTAAATCGTTATACAAACAAATAGTTGTATAAGTGAAAGCAATCGTTGTACAAAAAATCATTGTACAAGTGAAAGCAATCATTATAGCGATCAAATCGTTATTTCACTTAACAAATCGTGACAATGACCAAATCGTTGTTTCACTTATAAAATCGATGTGAGATCAAAATTGTTGTTTCTCTTATGAAATCGATGTGAGACCGAAATCGTTGTTTCACTTATGAAATCGATGTGAGACCGAAATCGTTGTTTCTCTTATGAAATCGATGTGAGACCGAAATCGTTGTTTCACTTATAAATCAATGTGAGACCGAAATCGTTGTTTCTCTTACGAAATGATGTGAGACGAAATCGTTGTTTCTCTTATGAAATCGAGTGAGACCGAAATCGTTATATTCCTAATGAAATCGTTACAGTATAAGGAAATCGATATGGCTGTAGAATCGTTTTTCACTTATGAAATCGTTATGCTATAAGGAATCGATGTGCACTTAGAAGAAATACATGCTCTGAACTTTAAATAACAGTGTGTGAGAATAACTTATAGATTTTGCTTGGATTATTTCTTGTGACTGAACTTCACAAAGGATTGTTAGAAAATATTTGTTAGGGTTTTGTTAATCACCAAAATTGTATATAATTAATAAAATTATATGGGGATAGACTGATCATCAATCTCCCCCTTTTTGGTGATGACAAAACATAACATAAAAACTATAAAGTACTAAAATAAACTTAAATAAATTTGCTGTCTAAATTTAAGGAATGTTTTCAGAATAGTTATTTTCTCCCCCTTTTTGTCATTAAGCAAAAAGAGACACAAGGAAATATATAAAGAGATAAAGAAAGAAAGAAGAAAGATAAATGTAGTTCATAAATTTCGATAATGATCACTGAGGGGGTACAAAAATGTAGAAGGCAGGTGACAAGAGTGAGGCATGGCAAGTAATGATGGGCCAAGCCTTGAGTTCTTGCTCTTCAAAATGAATTTGAAAAACACCCCAGGCAATAGTGTAGGAAGCCCCATAACATGAACCATTTGCTGGATATGAAGTTGCCTTTGAGCTTCTAAGAAATTGGCATATTCATCCTTGCCAAGAGACATCTTGTAAGAACTGGAAGTCCCAAAACTTGCATGCTGTAAGAACTAGTCGATAGAAATTGGATAGAAGATCTGAAGCTCCTTCAGTTCCTTTTTCAGACCAACAAAAAACTTTATACCTTTCAACCCAAATGCAAAAGGATCCTGAAGAAGATGGATGGAGTTGAGGTCTAAGAATTCTTCAGCTGAAAAAGTTGGCTTCCCAGAGTTAAATAATGAACTGTTCATATTTGCTAGCTGCTGAGCAGATTGGTTGTAGTGCTTCTCCCAATCAGATGGAGAGAGCCTCTCACACTCAGACAAGAGGGGAGCAAGCACATCGGATTTGATATTACCCCTATGGTATTCTCTGAACAAGAATCTGTGGAAGGCAAGAGGATGGCCCTTTTGAACTGAGATTTACCCATCACTCTAGCAAATCTCTCAAAAATGATGGGGACCTACTTCAGAATCCATGATCAAAGAATGAAGTTTAGGTAGGAACACCACATCTGGTAGCTGCAGAGTAGAAAAATCCACACGGATGGAGGTGTTGACTGGATTTTCTAATCTGAATAGGGCTATGGTTCCTCTGAATTGCCCAAGCTGAATCTCTGGCAGATTGTTGAGATATCGATAACCATTAAACATTTGAAAGTATCTGACCAACTTGATCTCCTTCTAGATGAAAGGACCCCAAGAATTCTTATGATGAATGACAAACCACTCACTCAATGTGAGAGGTGGTCTCTGGGAGGGAATCTGTCAGATCTAACAAGTATGAATTTCTTGTACAAGGACTAATGGCTCCAAGCCCACTGATCTTCATTCTTAGATTCAGCCATGGAAAGTTTTTTGGACTGATCAACTTTAGATAGAGGAGAAAGAGGGAGAACAATGTTGAGGTGGTCTATGAGGTTGAGATGAGGGAGGCCACAAACTATGGCAAAAATGCATTCTGTAGGAATTTAGAATAAATGGATCTCCTTCTATTTTCAACAGAAAGAGAGAACCAGAGGGGTGGAAAACGAGGTTCAGAAGAGAGGGCAAGGTCTTTTGAGACTTTCCTCTCTTTAGGAGCAAGACTAGAAGTGCCTGTCTTGTGAATATGAGAGGAAAGGGAGAGGACTGAGTGAAGAATGGCTTCTTCAAACTCATCTTTGATGTCCTCAATGACCACACCTGGAATTCGAGCACCCTTCGGAATGAGAGTTATGAATGAGGGTGGAGTGGGTGGATGAAGAGTAGAATAAGAAGTAGAAGGAGGTGGGATAGATGGTCCAGCTGAGGATGGACCGACAAATGAGGATCCAGCTGAAGAGGAGGCTGGAGGATTCTCAAAAATAGGAGGAGGAGGAATAAGAGTAGAGGAAGTAGTAGAAGAGGAGGAGGTAGTAGGAAATGGGTAGGTGAAGAAATATGTTTTGGAAGGGGTTGTTTGAAGGTGGCAGGGGCTGGAGGGCAGTGGATGAAAAAGGTGGAGAAGGAGGAGTTGGAGTCTGAAGAGGTGAAGGAACAGGAGGCTTTGGGGGCACAACAGTAGCTTCTACTGGATCTTCAACTCTTACTTGCTCTACTTCAGGTTCCACTGGCCCTGCTGGCCTAGACTCTACCATAACTAGTCTTGGAGGCCCTGACTCCTCAACTAATGGCCCTGGTGGCCCTGATTCTTTCACAACTGGCCCTGCTGGCCCTGACTCCTCAACATCAGATGGCCCTGATGGCCTGGCAACTTCTTCAGAAGGCCCTGGTGGCCGGACTGCTTCTTCATTACTTGGCCCTAGAACCTCTAGAGCTATTGGAGTGGGAGCAGGAGGGGCAGGAGTAGACAATTGTGCCCTCACCAAATCTGAAAGATTTGACACTAATTTTCATGCTTCCCAGCTCATTTCTCATTCCCCGCAGTACTGCCTTTACCATAGCCATTCCTTTATGCTAGTGCTCTGACTTATGAAAATTAAGGAAATATCAGATTGAATAGAGCACAGAATCTGTCCCTGTGCATTTAATCTCTCAATTACTGGGTTTCAAGTGCACATGAATCTTCTTCGACCTCCGGTGTGCCTTCCGTGTAAGTAATGAAATTTCAGTGGCCACACCTTTGCCCCTATCACCTGTGCCAGCAACTGGCTCCACATTGTCATCATCATCCGAGGTGCTCTTCACAACACCTTCCTGGAACTGATCAGTAGGGACATTAGCTGCGGGCTCCCCCTGAATTTCAGCTTTCTTCTCAATTTCAGGCTCCCCCTGAGTAGGAGCATCTTCCATCTGAACTTCACTGTGGCCTAGTGCCACAATTCTAGAACAATTTCTTCTGCTCCCCCTGAATACTGGCAACAGTTTCAAACACTTCTTGAATTATTGATGCAACAACTGTCGAGGGGGACTCAACCTCAGATAGCTACCCTACTGGCTCAATGTGCACGGGAGGAATTTCTTCAATTCTACTAGCACTTGCCATTGGTTCTTCTGTCCTGATTTCTGCTGCCTCTTCTTGGACTGCTGGGATAGCTGGAACCTCTACGACAGGGTCTTCAACCCTCACTTCTGCTTCTCCCTCTACCTCTGGAATTAGAAGAATTTCTTGAGCTTCCCCGATAATGGCCTCTCCTTCTGCAACTGAAGTTGTTGTCCAAACACCGGCTACTAGAGAAAAACCACTCTTCTTCAAGTTTCTGGACCTGATAGCTTGGCCCATCTTCTTTAACACTCACCATTTAAATTTATACTGTAATGCTGAAAAATCCTTGTCAGCAGGTGAGCATATGGTAGAGAAACGTTCAGTTTGTTCTTCTTGTCCCAAATCATTGCAGTTGCAAACTTCATCCTTTCAATAATCACTTCCGCCATATTAATATCCTGATTCTGAATAGCCCAAAATATAATATCTGAATTTGCCTTAGGGCAAGTGGAGAAAGTTGCGCTTCTTGGTACTAGGATCTGGCAAACTATGAAATGAAAAATCTAGTTGAAAGCATTTAACTGGTTGATGTCAATCTTGCCATCCTTCAACTTGTACTCAGTTCCGATTATCCCCAACCCTTGAAATGGATGTCGACGCTGTCTACCCCACTGCGACCACGGTAGACACTCCAAACAAACTTTCCAAAAGATCATATGTTATGTGGATGGGGGGGTACCTTTCACTGTGGAGATAAGGGACTCGTCCTCTTCGGATTTCAGGCAGGTATAGAAAGCCTTTACCAGGTCTAGATGGCTTGCCTCTGAAATAGTCACCATCCTTGTCCATTTCATCATCTGCATCGCTGCTACCACACTGTGCATTCATTTGTCTCTAAATTTGCAACATCCCCCGGCTGTTGCCGCACAGCTTTGTCTTCACGGCTGCAAACCTTTCCTGCTGCTCTGTTGTGAGGAAAGCGACGTTGTAGCCACCAACAGTGCCGAAAACCCCAGAGGCTGCCATGGAAATGAACAGGGAAAGTTTCTGGAGGTTTTGGGAAGGAATGGAACAGAAGCCCCCAAGAAATCTTGGTTGGAACAGAGGGATTATATGATTACAGAAAGAGAGAGAGGTCTGGAATCGATAGGGTTTATCACTCCAGGCAAGTCGAAAGAGAGGAGAGAGAAAGATGAAATCGATATGACATGGATTTCGCGCTTTGGCAGGACATAAATGTGCTTTTTGAAATGTCAGAGAATAAATGCGGATAAAGACAAAAGAGGCGAAGATAATGGAAACAATAAAGAATTCATCTCGAAAAGTCATAGCATTATGATGCAAGCGATAAAGAATTTTCTTGATTTTAGGAGAGAGAAAGCCTTATTCTGAAATTTTATTATTTCAGTTATATGCAGAAAAATCTGTTACAAATTGCACATGCCTAGTTCCCTTCTAAGAGACGTAAATCTCTCTTCAGGTAAGGCCTTTGTAAAGATATCTGCCAACTGATTTAATGTATCTATAAATGAAATATTTATATTGACATTAGCTACATGACATCTAATAAAATGATATCTAACCTCTATGTGCTTCGTCTTGGAGTGTTGGACTGAATTTTTGGTGAGATTAATTGCACTGGTGTTGTCGCACAACAATAGATGGTCTTGATGTGCAATCCATAATCCTCAAGCTGTTGTTTTATCCATAGTAGTTGAGTGCAACAGCTTCCAATAGCAACGTACTCAGCTTCAGCTGTTGACAGTGCTATTGACTACTGCTTCTTTGAGGACCATGAAATCAAACATCCTACAAGAAATTGACAACTACCATTGGTGCTTTTTCTATCTACCTTGCATCCAGCATAGTCAGCATCAGAATATCCTACTAAACTAACTTCGCATGATTTTGGATATCACAGACCTAGATCATGAGTTTTAGCTAGATTTCTAATGATTCTTTTAACAAAAATTAAATGAGATTCCTTAGGATCAGCCTGATACCTTGCACACATACATACACTAAATAGAATATCAGGTCAACTAGCAGTTAAATAAAGCAATGATCCTATCATACCTCTATAAGTTTATGATCTACTTCTTACCATCTTTATCACTGTCTAACCTTGTAGATGTGCTCATTGGTGTTGATAGTGGTTTTGCATTATCAAACCCGAACTTCTTCAATAATTCCTTGGTATATTTTGCTTGACAGATATGTGTTACTTCCTTGCCTTGCTTGATTTGTAATCCAAGGAAATAGTTGAGCTCCCCCATCATGCTCATTTTGAATTCTCCCTACATAAGCTTTTCAAAGTACTTGCACAAGGATTCATCAGTAGATTCGACTATTATATCATCTGCATAAATTTGCACAAGCAATATATTTTTAACTTTTGACTTAATAAACAATGTACTATCTACCTGTCCTCTGATGAAACCATGGTTTAATAAAAATACATTAAGCCTTTCATACCATGCTCTAGGTGCTTGTTTTAAACCATATAGTGCTTTATGCAGTTTAAAGACATGATTGGAAAATTTTCATCATCAAAGCCAGAATGTTGTTCTACATAGAGTTCCTCCTTTATATATCCATTTAAAAATACAAATTTTACATCCATTTGAAAAAGTTTTAAATCTAATGCTGAGCATAAGCAAGTAAAATCCGAATGCCTCTAGTCTGGCCACTGGTGCATATGTTTCATCGAAATCTATGCCTTCCTCTTGGGAATAGCCTTGAGCAACCAGTCTAGCCTTGTTTCTAGTGATAACACCAGCTTCATCCAATTTGTTTCTGAACACCCATTTGGTGCCAATCACAGGATGATCTGATGGTCTCGGAACAAGAGACAAAACTTAGTTTCTCTTGAACTGATTTAGTTCATCTTGCATGGCTATAATCCAAGATTCATCAGATAGTGCTTCATTGACTGTCTTTGGCTCAATTTGAGAAAAAAATGCTAAGTAATCGCAAGGAATCACATTATCTCTACTTCTTACCCCAACCGATGGATCTCCAATGATGTTGTCCTTTGGGTGATCCTTTCTGTATCTCCACTCCTTTGGAAGTTCATCATGTGTAATTTCCTTTTGTTGTAGTTCTTCCAAGGGTGGATCTTCCTTATCCTTGATTGATGTATCTTTCAGCTTCTTGGATAAACTTTCTGCATTCTCATCATCACTATTCTTCCTTCTCAAGGAAGGGTAGACTCATAAAAAATAACATGAACTGTTTGTTCAATTAATAAAACTATGTTTATTAAAAACTCTATACCCTTTGGGTTTAGAAGCATACTCCATAAAGATTCCTTTATCAGATTGGAATCTAACTTACCTATGTCTCTTTTACCATTGTGTGGATGAAGCTGTTGGATCGAAATGGCACTAAGAATGTCCTAGAGGGGGGTGAATAGGACTTCTCTCTTTTAAAATTTTCTTCTGACATTGCACAACACTAAATAAAACTTGTTAGAGCTTAGTGTGATGTGTGTGATTCAAGTGTAATCAAGGTGGTAACAATCACACAGAAATGCACAAGAATTTATCCTGGTTCGGCCCTTCCACATGGAAGTCCTACATCCAGTCCTCAAGCCAAACACATGAGATTTTAACTATCTGTCAATGAATTGGCCTTCTCTCACCCTTGAGAGGAATTACAAACCCACTTGCTCCCAAGCAAGTCTTCCCTAACCAGGGGTACAACAACTGCCTTTCACAAGGCCTTCCCTACATAGGAGGGGCAATGCAGAAACAAACTTCTGCAGAATTTACACAAGAGAAATAAAAAGACGTGTGTTTGTCTGAACACAAACACAAACTTTAGAAGGATTCAAAGATCAGAGATGAGATACAAATCCTATCTGAAATCTAAGGGTGGACTAAAGAAAGTAAGCAATTACAATTGCCACCCAACACTACTAGGAGAGCTTCAGAGAAAGTCTTCTAAGAAGAAAAAGCTCTCAGACTTTAGCTTTCAGAAGGGCTTGTGAGAGTTGAAGGAATTCGAATGAAGCTTGTATGTTCTCTTCTTGAGTTGCCTATTGCTGTGCATGTATTCTTTAAACTTGAGCTCCTTTTATACACTTCAGAATATGGCCGTTTGAAAAATAGTCGTTGGAGTTTGTGGCCGTTTGCAATTTGAGTTTGGAGAGAGCTAGTTTTGTTTGGATCTTGATGAGCTTATTGTTCAGAAGTCCTTCAGTTTTTTGCATCTTTCCAAAGTCTTCAGAGGAGGAGGAGTAGTCGTTCACAACTAGAAGATAAGCTCTTGTCATAGACTGTGAATGAGTCATGTTGAAAACATGCTCCAATTAATGTTTGTTACAAAGGCAAGACAGAAAGAAGAGAGAACTCCATACCTTTGAGGTAGGTAAGTACAAAAATAGGTAAGGAAACCTCGTATGCACAAGCTTTCAGAAAGAAAAAGTAGACAGACAGATATGCTAAAAAGGTGAAGTATGGGTCTGTCAGTGGTAGGTGAGTCCTGTCAGATGCCATGCACCTGAGAATTCATAAATGCATAGTGTCTAATGAATCCAGCAAAATCCAGAGCAAAGGCATTGAACAAATCAAGGATTATTTTTTAAAATATATCAGAAGTGTCATGCGCAAGATTTAAATGAATATTTAAGACTGATATGATTTGTTCTGACAGAGAATAAAATAATAAAATAACAGGATAATGACAGTTTTGATGAATCAATAAGATATTGAAAGTTCATTAAAAAGATGTATGCAAATATTTAGAGATAAATTTGTATTAGATGTTAAGACTAAAAAGGATCAGAAGAGAGTTTAAGTACAGAGTTAATTAGTGAAGTCGAATTCAAAAGATCATGTAATTAGACTGGACAAGTAAGAGTGATTCGACTTTAGTAAAGAAATAAGGTAATTCGATTTCTAAGAAAACAAGGCAATTCGAGTCTAACAAGAAAATAGCAAATGTGATTCGACTTTTGAAAATATAAGGCAATTTGACTTCAGTAGTCGAATACTATATAGAGTTTACTGAAATTCGATTGCGGCAGTTGAAGGAAATAGACGGATATAGAAAGGCATTTGACTATAGCAGTCGGAGTCATCAGTCGAATCAAGTAGAAGATTATATGAAGCATTCGACTGTACCAGTCGGAGACATAAGTCGAATCAAGTATAAAGTTGTGAACTTAGAAAAATTTTGAAGATTGTTTAACTTCGATTCTGAAGGAGTCGGATTTGATATTCGAAGTTAATAGCGAATTTAGTAGGACAAAGAGAGGTCTGTGGACAGAGAAATTTTTGGATGGAGGTATTATTCTGCAGTATGCCGATATGATTTTTGTGATATGTAATTATATATTTGCTTTGTAGAAAGTTTATTTTAAAGAGTTTTGTCATAGCAAAAACAATAGATATATTAATTTAAGAAAATTCTTAAATTCCTTAGGGGTAGTTGCTCAACAATTCTCCCCTTTTTGTTAATGACAAAAATCTTTAAATTGACAGTAAAAAGCATAAGTGAAGTGTGAATATGCTGCTGTCTCTCCCCCTTTGTGGCATTAACATAAAGGAATCATCACAAAGATACACAATGTTGCATTCAGAAGTGGCAATCATTAAACACAAGTAAAATAGTGCATGACAAAGAGATCAGAAACATAGCAGAAATTGTTTATAAATTACACAGTTCTCAAAATATAAGAAAAGTTGTTCATGACTTAGACAGAGAGCTGGGTAAGTAAAGAGATCTGGGATTTTAGCAAGGAAAGGTTGGATGAGATCCCAGAGCTTCTTCTCATTCTCATCAAAGAAGTTGTCAAAGAGAACGCCATCAATATTGTAGGAAGGAGTGGTGGAGGGTAGCTTCCGATGGGATTTGATGTAGCGCCTCTGGAACCAAGACATCCTACCAAAGTACTTGTCTCTATTGACCCTGAACTTGAGGGGAAAAAACTTCTTGGAGGCAGCAAGCAAGAGAAATTCATGAGCAGTGATATTCCAATGCAGTCCACTAGAAACAACAACATCTTTGGCTTGATAATAAATGAGGAGTCTCTGAGCCCATTTATGCCCAATGTTCTTCCTCAAGTCTTTAAGACTCTTGTAGTGAAAGTCATGGAGAGAAAGTTTCAGCCTTTCACAATCTGAATGATATGAAGGATATGCTGCTGCCCATTGATCTAGATTGAATCTCTCAGATTCAGCAAAACAAAGTTGAAAGTCCAGAAGATGATAATATTGCTTGGATAGTTGCGAAAAGACAAATCTCTGGAAAGACAATTTCAGTTTATATTTGATTTTGAATCTGGTTGCAATCCGGATGTATCTATTGAAGACTGCATCGACAAAAACTTTTATGTAGGAAATTGCTCCTACTAGGGGAGGATGCAAGCCAGAAGGCAAAGCTACAAGCATGGAGGGAACAATCTCTCTTTGGCCTCTTAAAAGGTTGTCCCATTGGCCCTTAGAGACATTCCACAGACCCAGCTTGAATCTTTCAAAATTGAAAGTTTTCATCCTATTGTATTTAGCCTAAAAGTCTCGGAGAAGATGTCCAAACATATCATGAAACCTCAGAGAGATGTGATGCTGAACTGTCAAAAACTGTTTATTGGACTGATTTTGTTGATATCTGGCAGCTTCATCAGGATAGAGATCAAGGAACTCCTTGGAAATTAAGCAATGACTTTTCTGGGAGATAAGTTGAAGTTCCTCTAGAGAGATTTGGGTAGCCCTGAGAAGAGTAGGTAGCCAATGTTCAAAGGTGAACCCTGGCATGTCATGGACTTCAAGAAAGGCTCGAATAGCCAGATATTCTCTAAACAAATTCATGTGATGTTCAGAGTGATTGACAAAAACATACCAGAATGGTGGAAGGAGTTTTGAAGGATTGTCTCCCAGGAGGGGTCCACTGGTGGATGAAAGCTGTATACTTGGAAGTATTTCAGCTAGATGAAGAAGAGTTTTCTTGGAGTCAGTTTTGGACGCAGTAGGAAGACAAGAAAAGTAATGAGGGGGTTGAGTGGAAAGGTTTAGAGTGACTTCTTTGAGAGGCTTGAATTGATATTTAGTGGGATAGATGGAGAATTTGATATCTTGATAGAATGGATCCATAAGAATGGCTGCAAGTGGAGGAGGATCCGGAGAAGTGGAATGTGAAGGGGTTTCAGTGGTTGGAGCTGTGGGTGCAGTGGATTGAGTTGCAGTTGGAGTGGGCTCTAGAGGAGGCTTAACAGATGGAGCTGGAGTAGGATGAATTTATCTAGAAGGAGGATGAGGAAAGACTGGGTCACCATTTTTGACCAGTCTACGCTTCACTTTCCTCTTGAAGGTTTGCAAGTTAGGACTCGACTCCAGGGGTCTCTTAGCCATAGATTCTATCTGGGAAGCCTGCCTGGGCTGGGAAACCTCAGCTGCTGCCACTTCCACTACTGCTTTTCTGACACAGATGCTGCTGATGCTCCACTTGAGGTTGAAACACTATCATAGCTAAGTCTGCTTCTTGCTCTAAATCTTCTGTGCTCATGAGGCTGCTCCTCCACACTCTGCTGCTTGACCTGAGGCTCAAGATCCTTGGATTGATCAACAGCAGGTTCAACAAGTTCTTGAACTTGGGATTCTGGCTCCTGGTCCAGCTGCTGCTCAGGTTGCTGCTCAACCTACTGGTATAGATCTTCTGTGGACTACTGTTCTTGAGCTGGCTTTTCAGGTTCTGGAGGCTCTTGAGACTGAACATGTACTTTTTGCTACTGACAGGATGAGCCCTGATGGCTGAGAAGTGCCTTGCTGGCACACTAATTGAAGCAGAAAATCTTTCATTTGCTTAACCTCATTAGACAAACTATCAAACTTGACATCAATGAACTCTATCTGCATTTCAAGAACTGAAAGACTTTCCTGTTGCTTGCTCAATAAATCTAAAATGGAGTTAATATTGTTGCTACTCTCCCCCTAAGACCTTGGCCGGGTTTCAAACTGAGAAGGGGAGAAGAGATGCTCTCTCTCTTCAAACTCTACTTCTGCAGGAATGTCATCTGATGCAATACCTTTGCCTCTGATGTCTTTTAATACTTCATTGATAGTTTCCTCAGGACCATCTGGTTTAGGAAAGAGGAGGAAACAGGAACTTGATCTTCTTGCTCTTGGGTCTGAACTGGTACTTCAGATCCAACTTGATCTAGAGGCTCTATCTCTTGTTGAACTATTTGAGGAACTGAAGAAACAAGAGGTTCATAGAAAAAGCTTCATGATCACATTCTGGGACTGAGTCTTTTACCCAAAGATTTTGCTTCTTATTAACCAAGGAGTAGTGACTCCTTCTCAAAGTGGTGATCCCTATCTTCTCTTTAATTCCAACAGATATTTCCCCTAACAGATCTACTGAATATCTCTTGAATATCAGGGAGAGCAAACGACCATAGGAAAAGATTCTTGGAGATTCTTAGCAGCAATCATTCTATCCAGATAATTCCAGCCAAATTTACTTTGTGCCTTTGAATAGCCCAAAATAACAAGTTCCCATCTCTAGAGGTGATAGATGAGTGGGTTCCTGCTCTAGGGGTCACAATGTGGATATCACAGATGAATCAATCTTTTTTAGGCTGACAGCTCATTTACTGAAAGACCTTTCTTACTTATAGAGGCCAAACTCCCAATGATGCCTAGTTTTTGCTTTTCCAAAGGTATTACTTCATTAAGCTTATGCCCGGAGTTTGGACATTCCAATATCTCAACCAACAGTTCCTCAGAAATAGATATCTTGGTTCCTTTGACAAAACGAACACTGTACTTCCATATGAGATTTCCATGGTTACATAAAATGTTCTAACGACATTCTCTACAATGGGTTCTGAAATCTGGCACAACTTGGTCCAAACCCATGGCATTGAGGGTATCCTCTACCCATGCAAGACTTCCAGTAAGATGGGAAAAATCTACAACCTTCCCTGGGCAAATGGGAATCTTAGCCAGTCTCACCAGTTGATCAGGGGTCATCTAGGTGGATTCCAGAGCCCTAGACGAAGCCATCTAGAAAAAGGAGATGAACAGGACTCAGGGAACTAGTAGAGGAGTGATAGAAAAGCAAAGGAGAGTTCTAAGATCCTGCCTTTCTTCGAGGAGGATGGAGATTTTAGGGTTCTTCAGAAGTCCTTCGCCAGAGAATAGTAAGGGCGTGAAGAAGCAGAAGAAGACAGGAAGTTGAAGACAGATTTCGAAAGGGTGTCTTCAAAAGGACTCGGGGTTTTCTTTTATAAGGAAAGACAAGATAACTGCCCATAGATTTCAGGATGAACGGACGAGATTAATGATTTGACCGTTAAGACATGAAGGGATGCGTCTTAATGAAGTGTCAGTTACATAATTTTAAATTATAAGCGCCTTTTACGATTTCATAATAAGTGAATCATGTATTCGACTGCATCAGTCGAATGCAAGAATTATAACATAATTCGAATGCATAAGTCGAATGTCTGGGACTTAGAATTTTCAGGATAGTTTTCACAGAGTTCATTCAACACAATCTTAATCATACAATTCAAATGTCATTTTACTTTGGTAATTTAATCAGGATTACACATACCTATTTCTCTTCTAATTGATGTGAATCTATCCTCATGAAGAGGTTTGTAAAAATATCAGCATGTGGTTTTCTGTAGAAATAAATTCAAGTAAAATATTGCCATTACTTACATGATCCCTGATGAAGTGATGTCTAACCTCAATATGCTTGGTTCTTGAGTGCTGGATAGGATTCTTGGTCAAATTTATTGCGCTTGTGTTGTCACATAGCATTGGAATTTCTTGGAGCTAATGACCATAATCTTCCAATTGGTGTTTGATCCACAAGAGTTGAGTACAGCAACTCCATGCTGCAATGTATTCAGCTTCTATGGTGATAAAGCTACTGAGTTCTGCTTCTTGGAAGACTAAGATATCAAGCATCCTGCAAGAATTTGACAAGTGTCACTGGTGCTTTTCCTATCTATTTTGCGTCCAGCATAGTCAACATCACTATATCCAATTAACTTGAATTCTGAACATCTGGGATACCAAAGTCCTAATTTACTGGTATTTATAATATCTAAAAATTCTTTTAACAGCATGAACATGAGATTCTTTTGGATCAGCTTGGAATCTTGCACATAAACAAACACAAAACATTATATCTGGTCTACTGGCAGTAAGATAGAGCAGTGATCCAGTCATTCCTCTATAGATCTTTTGATCTACCTTTTTACCAAGAGGATCACTATCTAACTTAATACCTAAGCTCATAGGTGTTCCTAATGGCTTACACTTGTCAAAACCATATTTAGAAAGTAAATCTAAAATATATTTGGTTTGACAAATGTGAGTTCCTTCCTTGGTCTGCTTGATTTGCAATCCAAGAAAATAATTTAGTTCACCCATCATGCTCATTTCAAACTCACTTTGCATCAAATTTCAAAGAACTTACAAAGTGATTCACTAGTAGAACCAAAGATAATGTCATCAACATAGATCTGCACAATTAAGATTCCATCTGAAAATTTCTTTATAAATAGTGTGCTATCTACTCTACCTCTTATAAAATCATGTGATATAAGATAAGCACTTAATCTTTCATACCAAGCTCTTGGAGCTTGTTTCAGACCATACAGTGCTTTCTTTAAACGGAAAACATGATTAGGATAAGTAGTATCTTCAAAACCAGGTGGTTGCTCAACATATACTTCTTCTTTAATAAAACCATTCAGAAATGCACTTTCAACATCCATTTGGAATAAATTAATATTAAGAGAACAAGCATAGGCTAATAAAATTCTGATTGCCTCTAATCTAGCTATTGGAGCATAGGTTTCATCAAAGTCTATGCCTTCCTCTTGGGAATATCCTTGAGCAACAAGTCTAGCCTTGTTTCTAGTAATCACCCCTGATTCATCCATCTTGTTTCTGAAAACCATCTGGTTCCAATAACTGGATGGTCAGTAGGTCTAGGTACAAGAGTCCAAACCTCACTGCGTTGGAACTGATTAAGTTCCTCTTGCATAGCAAGGATCCAAGATTCATCTCAGAGCATCATTGATTGTCTTAGGCTCTATTTGAGAAACTAAAGTAGAAAATCACAAGGAATTTGCATACCTCTTGTTCTTACTCTATCTTGAGGATTACCTATGATGTTCTCTAGGATGATCCCGGTGATACCTTAAGTCTCTAGGTAGCCTTCTTGTGGTTCTTTGTTGTTGAAGATCTTCTAATGGGGGATCTTCCATTTCTTCATCTTTACCTTCTTCTTCAAGAGAGACTTTTCTAAATCCCTGCAAAGATCATCAACACATTCTTCTTCTTCTATCCTTTTGATAGAAGGGTTAGTTTCATCAAATAAGACATGCACGGATTGTTCTATAGTTAATGTTTTCCTATTGAATACCTTATAACCTCTAGGTTTTGAAATATAACCTAACAGGAAACCTTCATCACTCTTAGCATCTAATTTCCTAAATTTCCTTACCATTATTAAAATAAAACACTTACAGCAAAAGGTCGAAGATGACTGATGTTGGGCTTCTTTTCTTGTAGAGTTCATAAGGAGTTTTCTTTAGAATGGGTCTGATCATGCACCTGTTGATGATGTAGCAGGCTATATTGACTGCCTCTGCCCAGAAATATTTTGGCAAGTTATACTAATTCAGCATTGTTCTGGTCATATCCAGCAGTGTCCTATTCTTTCTTTCTGCTACTTCATTCTGCTGAGGTGTTCTTGGTGCTGAGAAGTTATGCTCAATCCCATTTTCTTCACAGAACTTCATGAATTCTTCATTTTGAATTCCCCTCCATGATCAGATCTAATGCTTGTAATCTGAAATTTCTGATTTTTCTGAACTATTTTGTTGAACTTCAGAAATGCTTCTGATTTGGCTTCTAGAAAAGATACCCAAGTGTACCTTGAGTAGTCATCAACTAATACATAGCCATATATTTTTCCTCCAAGACTAAATGTCCTCATAGGTCCAAATAGATCCATGTGAATTAACTCTAAAGGCTTGGAAGTTGTAACAATTGTTTTAGACTGAAATGAAGTCTTGGTTTATTTTCCTTTAGCACAAGCTGAACAAATTCCAGATTTCTTAAGTTTCATCTTTGGAAGCCCCTCAACCAGATCATGCTTTATTAATTTCTTGATAACTGAGGTGCTTGCATGACCAAGTCTTCTATGCCACAAATCAGACTCTTCACTTTTGGTGGTAGCAAGACATAAGTTTACTTCCTTTAATTCTGCTAGTTGCAATGTGTATAAATTCTTCACTCTTTGAGCTTCGAACACAATCTTGTTATCTTTCTGAATAATACACTTATCATTTGAAAATTTACTGAATGCCCTTTATCACATAACTGACTAATACTTATCAGATTATGCTTCAGACCTTTACATACATGACATCTTTAATTAGGTTCTTTTCTTTAGTACCAACTGTTCCACATCTTAGTACTTTTCCTTTCCCATTATCACCATAAGTGACTTGACCACTTTCTTCCCTAAAACTTGTGAATATCTTCCTATCTCCTATCATGTGCCTTGAGCATCCACTATCAAATACCATTTGGATGCCCTCAGCCGACCCTGCAAACAAAATCAGGTTGTAACTTTTGGTACCCAAATTTTCTTGGGTCCTTGAAGGTTAGTTTTAGGAATCCATCTTAAATGTCTAGTGGTGCATGTGCTTACTGTGTGTCCTAATTGATTACAGTGACTACAACATAAATCAAAAGCATTCTTCATATATGCAAAATTGTTAGATTTCTGTTTTTGTTTGTACACATACTGATTTACCTTTTTGGTATTTTTGACTTTCTTTTCTGCTACAAATTTAGGGGTTGGATACACTTGAGATGAATAATGTTTCTTCATTTTGTGGAGGTGTGTATCCTAATCCATATTTCTTCTTTCCTATTCTAGAACCTTTTAAATTAACAAATAAAGAAGTTTTGCAATTAGAAATCTTTTCTATGGTAGCTTTTAGATAATTATTTTCCTCTTGCAACTTTTCTTCATTTTAATTTCCTTAAGATGTGATTCAATTTCCAAAATTTTGCTAATTTTATTTTTTAACTCTTCGCATAGTAGTTCATTGGTTCTTTTAGTTTCACTTAAACTTTTGTTTAACCTTTCTGTTTCATTTTTAAGAAAGGTGTTAGCCTTTCTTGGTTCAGTAAATTTAGTTTAACAGTTTTCATTTGTTTTACTACAGTTTTATATTTTTCATAAAGTTCATTGAAGCATCTTCAAGGCTATCAGAATCGGATTCAGAATAGGAAGTGAATGAGGTTCTGAGTTTACCTGTTCTAGTCCTGCCATGAGGGCTAGATTTACCTTCTCTTCTTCTTCTGATTCTGAACTAGATGATTCTGAACTTGTTGCTTCTTCATTGTCCCATGTTGCTGCCATTGCCTTCTTTTTGAACTTTCTGAACTTCTTTTCCTGCCTTTCTTCTTGTCGAATTTTTCTGCTTGATCCTTCTTCCTAAGCTTGAGACATTCAGATTTGTAATGTCCTGGCTGATTACACTCATAGCAAGTTGGCTCTTTCTTCTTATCTTTCTTGAAAAATCTTTTTGAGCCAAATTTCTTCTTCTTTGCAAGAATTCTCTGCAGTTTTCTTGAAAGCATAGCCTCATCATCACTGTCATCTAATTTTTTCTTTGGGTCTTCAGATGAGGAGGAATCTGCAATCTTCAAGGCATTGAATTTTTTTTTGAGGAATTTTCAGAAAACCTTTCCATATTAATTTCATGGGCCATGAAGGATCCTATTAATTATCGACAATTGTGTTAAATCATGGGCTTCCTCTATGGCTGTAACTTTAGGGGTCCATACATTAGTTAGAGATCTTAGGATTTTTCTAACTGTTTCTTCATTAGTTAGGACTTTTCCTAAAGAACTTAGTCCGACAATTATGTTGAAAATCTGTTATACATTTGATTTATATTTTCATTAGGGAGCATTTTGAATTGTTCATATTGGGATACAAGTATATCTATTCTTGTTTGTTTAACCCTATCTGTACCTTCATAGGTTACTTGAAGTTTATCCCACATTTCCTTAGCTGTTTTACATGCTGAAAGTCTGTAAATTCTCTTTTAGACAAAGCACAACAAAGATAATTTTTTGCTTTGTAATTTAAAGACATCTCTTTTTATCTGCAATGGAAAGACCAGAGGAAGAAGCTTCACCAATGATTTGATAGTCACTTTGTTCTATTACCTGCCATAGGTCGAAGTCAGTACCTCTGATGAAGCACTCCATTCGCATCTTCCAGTATTGGTAATCTTCACCATCAAAAAATGGTGGCCTTGTGATAGATTGGCCTTTATGGTTGTGAGCTTCGGATGCTATTTCTTCTCAAATCTCTTGGATTCTTAAAGAAGACATCTCTCTGATACCACTTGTTGGATCGAAATGGCACTAAGAATGTAAGGCCCTCGAATTTCCGTGCATTATTGTATTTGTTGTGTGTGATATTTGTGCTTGTATATGTGTATACATTTTATGTACGTATTAATTAGTACAATTACGTGTGCATATGTTATACTAGATGTAAATAATGCATGTATTGAATGGTGATAGTATGGATACACTACCATATACATATTGCATGTATATATGCATGGTATGCATGGTTTCTGCATATTTTAGACTTCTGGCCGAAGGCCATCTTGGCGTCAACCCCTAGCCGTTGAGGTGGTGTCAGCGTCCAGACATGGATGCCAACACTAATCCTGGCGTCTAACGATATGGACGCCTATTTCTCTGACCTGCATGCGTTGCAGAGCCAGAAATTCCAGAAACAAGGGAGCTCACCCATTGGGGAGCTGTCCCAACGGCTCTGAGAGCCATCTTGTCACCTTGTGAGTGGGAGAGAGGCCTCTCCCTATGATGAACCCGGATCTGTCTCCCAGCCCTCTCTTCACCTTTGCAAGAGAGAAACAAGAGGAAAAAAAACCCTAGTTTCTGAGCTGTGAGAAAAAACCCCCACTTTGCCATGAATCTGACCCTCTGAAGCTGGATCCGACCATCTTCCTCGACAAGAAGCTAGCTGGACTGAAGGAGAAGACCTCCCCGACGTTCCCTTGCTGTGGAGATCATCAGGAGCCCGGAGGGAGAGATCTTGGAGGACGTTCTGCACCTTCTTGGGACTGCCCAAGGAGGGCTTCACCAGCACTTTTGATCCATTGAAGCAATTTCCTAGTGGCAAGTGACCTAACCATAACGTCCCCGTATGTGTCTAGGTCGATTCTACAATTTTTATGAATTTTCCCTCGTGTCCTAGACCCCCAAATTCACCCCAACTTGAGAGCTCGGGTCTGGTTTTGCACAGACCTGCATCGACGGCAAGGTCACTAGACGCTGAGATTATGCTTGGCGTCCATCGACCATGCCGCTGACACTGAGTCAGCGGCCAGAGACCGCCGCCAAGTTCCTCTGGACAGAACAGTGACCTGTTCTGCCCTTCCTATACAACTATTTTCGATATGGTTTCCGTGATGAGGAGGATATATGGTAACCCTATACACTATGTATACTGTTAAATGTGGTGTGGGATGAGGTGGTGTGATGTGTGGTGGTGGATGTTAGAAAATTGTATTCCATGAATTTGTAAGCATGATTTGTTGATAATCTTGCCAATTCATGTTTATGATTAGGACTAGTCTGAATGCCTCGTTTTGTCAAATCATGAAGATTAGTGGATCAGTATACGTATACTCAATTTTTGGTAAATTGTCCATGCTTGCATAAATTGCTAATAAATTGGTTCGGTAAATAAAAAGGGCATGCAAGAAGATTTGTGGTGATCGATCTATAGTTGTATGATTTAGGGTAATTCTGTATTATCAAATCATGCATATAACAGTAGTCTCTGTTCAGACAGTAGCTTGCTAAAATTTTGACTTGTGTGTATAAGTCCATATCAACTTAAATTATGAATGGCATGCTAAATAGGTGTTTTATTTACTGTAAATCCCATTTAGCTCAGAAAAATCTGGAAAAATTGAATGTATGATCTAGAACCCGAAAATAGCATGTGGTTAAAATTTTAGGTCATTTGGACCAGTATATAAGGAGTTATGTATTTTTCCATGTGAAATGTAAAAATCTATGTATGTTATCGTAAGGTGGTTAGATATTGTTAAACCCAACCGATTAGTGAATTTACTGTGTGTTAAACTCCTGAAATCTGTAGTGCCATGTCAGGAAAAACAGAGATATGCATGTGAGTGAGAAAGTGAATGAGATGAAAAGTGATATGTGTAAAACCATGTGTAAATCGGTAAAATTGTAAATGTGTAACTGTGCCAATGTGACACTGCTTCCGTAGAGGGCAGTGGAACTGTATCAGGGAAAAGTCCCCCTGAGAAAGTTCAGTGTGTAAGTGACCCTAAGGGCATTGGGGGAAATCCTGGAGGTGGACAAGTACCACTGGTTAGGGTGGAGACTGTTCTCCCGGTCTGCGCAGTCCAAGAGTCGCCATTGGAATGCCTAGATGGCGTCTATGTGTAATGTGATGTGTATATGTCCTTCTTGGTGGTTTGGACTATGTGTCACGACACCTAAAATGTGAATGTGTAATGTGTAATGTGTATGTGTTCATGTGTAATGTGTAAGTGAACCATGTGAAATGTGTATGTGTAAAGTGCAACCATGTGAATTGGAAACTTGTGTAAAGAAAATGTGAAACTAAAAATGTGAAGAATATGACATTGAAATCCATGTGAGACAAATCTGAAACCATGAGAAATCAGTAATTTCATGTTGTTATCATCATGTTTATATGTGCAAAAAAGTCTAGAATCCATGTTAGGGATAATTGATGAGCACGGGTACAAAATAGCATGATTGGTTGTTCACACGGTATTTTTAAACAACATTGTAGCTCTCATGTGTAGGTTTACAGCCTTTAAACCATGTGAAACCAGCAACTTAAAGCATGTGAAAATGTCTATGTATGTACTTAAGAACATGTAAAACCCATGCTAGTTGTGTTTTCCTTTCATATATACACAGTGTTCATGTTGGTAGCTCTCATGTCTTGGTTCTTAAAGACAAAATTTCACGAGTAAATTGAATAGAGAGCATGTGATAGGTAAGTTTCTTTCTTAGAAATCTGAAAGCATGATCCATGTATTAAATTGTAAAACTTTCATGATAGGTTGAAACTTTCAAATGACTAGCATGCCATATGTTGAAAATTTTAAATGTGCATGTAGAAACCGCTATGACTTATACGTGTATGTTATGAGTAGTGTTGCTTGCTGAGTCTTTAGACTCACTCCTTGCTTCAGCGTACAGGTGTAGTTGGTGACGTGGCACCGTTGGAGGAGACAGTGGAGACGGACTTCGAGCGCGGAGATTAGTCTTTGGAGTTCTTTGTGACTTGTGCATTTCATAGTTTGTAATTTGAACGTTGTACTAGAGTTATCATGAAAAGAAAGTATAAGTGTGGACATTATGTATTTAAATTTCAGCAATTTAAATTATGTGAACTTTTAGCTCTTAATGTTAATTGCGAATTTCATGTATGTTTAATGTGGATGATGAATAAATGAGGACAATTGTCTTTTACTTCCGCTACTCTGTTGTATATTCACGTGTATCTCAGCTGTTTGTATCGTTTGGGTAAATGTCCCACTGTGAGGACTCTCGCTATACCGACGTGGGTTGGTATAATCGTACCGGTATAATGAGGGCCGTCATAAAGAATGTCCTAGAGGGGGGTGAATATGACTTCTCTCTTTTAAAATTTTCTTCTGAAATTGCACAACACTAAATAAACTTGTTAGAGCTTAGTGTGATGTGTGTGATTCAAGTGTAAACAAGGTGGAAACAATCACACAGAAATGCACAAGAATTTATCCTAGTTCGGCTCTTCCACTTGGAAGTCTTACATCCAGTCCTCAAGCCAACCACTTGATATTTCAACTATCTGCCAATGAATTGGCCTTCTCTCACCCTTGAGAGGAATTATAAACCCACTTGCTCCCAAGCAAGTCTTCCCTAACCAGGGGTACAACAACTGCCTTTCACAAGGCCTTCCCTACATAGGAGGGGCAATGCAGAAACAAACTTCTGCAGAATTTACACAAGAGAAATAAAAAGACGTGTGTTTGTCTGAACACAAACACAAACTTTAGAAGGATTCAAAGATCAGAGATGAGATACAAATCCTATCTGAAATCTAAGGGTGGGCTAAAGAAAGTAAGCAATTACAATTGCCACCCAACACTACTAGGAGAGCTTCAGAGAAAGTCTTCTAAGGAAGAAAAAGCTCTCAGACTTTAGCTTTCAGAAGGGCTTGTGAGAGTTGAAGGAATTCGAATGAAGCTTGTATGCTCTCTTCTTGAGTTGCCTATTGTTGTGTGTGTATTCTTTAAACTTGAGCTCCTTTTATGCACTTCAGAATATGGCCGTTTAGAAAATAGCCGTTGGAGTTTGTGGTCGTTTGCAATTTGACCGTTTGGAGAGAGCTCTAGTTTCGTTGGATCTTGATGAGCTTATTGTTCAGAAGTCCTTCAGTTTTTTGCATCTTTCCAAAGTCTTCAGAGGAGGAGTAGTCGTTCACAGCTAGAAGATAAGCTCTTGTCATCATAGACTGTGAATGAGTCATGCTGAAAACGTGCTCCAATAAATGTCTGTTACAAAGACAAGACAGAAAGAAGAGAGAACTCCATACCTTTGAGGTAGGTAAGTCAGGTAAGTACAGAAAATAGGTATGGAAATCTCGTATGCACAAGCTTTTAGAAAGAAAAAGTAGACAGACAGATATGCTAAAAAGGTGAATTATGGGTCTGTTTGTAATGCCCCCCTCCGACCGCACAGATACACATACATATCACATATCACATAGCTCTTGATCGGAAGAGGGGTTACACTAACAAACTTCGTTATGGGCTATCAAATCTATGTAGTGCCCAAGACTAACAAACCATTCCACAAAAGCATCTTTGAAAATTTTATACCTCAACAAAATAACTTAGCAACAACACCCCTTATTTATATAAAGCCAAACTTTCTCTTCTAAACCTTGAATAGTACAACAAAACTCTAAAGAGTCACTAAAGCTATGCTCTTCTACTTCTTCTTCTTCATCGTTCGCAGCGGAATTGAGATTCATGTGTAGCTGAGGTTACCTTCACCTTCAATCTGAAAGGGTTGGAGGAAACAAAGACGTGAGTCGGAGGACTCAGTAGGTGATGGTAAACATAAAGATAGGAGTTTCAAATTGCAGAACTTTAAGAGTATTCAGAAAGTGCATATATGGAACAAACATAATTGCTCATGAATCTTCATACTTAACATAAACATATAGCCCAAGTTAATTTCATAACGGGCTCAGATGAATCTCAGAACAAAAGTCATATTGTCTTTCAAAATTCATATCATAACTTGTTTTCAGAACGAATTCGACAGGCATCACTGCTCTCAAGAGGTAACTATATAGTCGTAAATACATCTTCCGTGCCTAAGCGATTCCAGCACCTTGGATCTTGTTCATTGCGCAAGAACGAGGTATAATTTTTTTATTACCCACCATCGTCAGTCCATTGACTTGGATTTACTTACGTACAAACTGTCGCCCTCAGCTGATTACAAGTAGCGGGTGCTACTACAAGTGATCCTAAACCCTCTTTTGAAGAGAGCACTGTCTTCAGATCATAAACTTCTTTTCATGAGCATAACGAAATGGGAAATCCAAAGGTAGTTTCGGTTGAGAATTAATACAAATATCTTAGTGACAAAGTAGCTCAGAGTTCAAGAGTATAAGAAAGACAATTGGCTGAGACTGGGTTATGACTCAAGCCAATAATGTTAGACCCTGAATTTTTATTCTCTTATATATATATATATGTATATGAATGGTGTGTTGGGAGTTCGCTTGTTGTGTGCATAGCATGCGTAGTTCATTGTGCATACTATAAGTTTTATACTTCTCTTGAGCATGAGCATATATGTATATATATATATATATATATATATATATATATATATATGTATTCGCGTAGAAGTGAGCTATTAGCTAAATTAAGAAGTAATATGAATGTTCTCTTTTCTTTTCCAAGAATCTTAGACTTAGAATGATTGAGTAATATTATGTATGTATTTTCTAAATAATGAAGAATATCCTATACTACTTATTTCATGGAATTTTGTATGAGAGTATATGAAGTACATATGTGTATGTACGTATGTATGTTATCTTATGCGTGTGACAATTGTATACCTAATTCTACATGCATAACACCTTGGTGTACTTATGTATGCATGAGTATGTTTAGTTGTAAACATGGTTTAGTTAATGCGTACATTGTACTTCGTACATTGCATGTACATAAAGAGTTCAAGCATGGTAGGTGTATTTAGTAGTTTATATTGGGATTCTATACTCGTCATGAATAACATGCATGCATTTTTATGATAATTAGGTGAGAATAGTCAATTGGCTAAATCATGCATATAGTGCATATTAAGGAATCCTATGCATATAGTACTTAAGCAATGTTAGGTAAAGTTGTGCAAGTTAATCTAATTACCGGTGCGCATGTTGTATCCATCTATTTCAAGCGTAATGTACACAAGTATGCTACACTCGTGTGTGTATGCATAGGTAGATATCTACATATATCTTATCTTAGTGTATTCATGTATGCTTGTGTATGCCTAGGTATAAATGTTATTGATTGCTCGGTGTAGTAATATACATATTATACCTTATACCTTGTATGCGTATGAAGATATTCATGTGCGTGTTGTTATCTTGATGTACCTATGTATGTATGTGTAAGATTAGTAGTAAATATTGATGTTTACATGGTGTAGTGGTGTATACACTATACTACATAGGTTCATGTGCATGTATGAGTGGATTAAGTATGGTTCTGCATGATTTTAAGTTCTGGCAGAAGAGTGTCTTGGCGTCAACATGGATGGACGCCCATGTTATGTCATCGTCCATATCGATGGACGCTAACCCTAATGTAGCCGTCCATGGATGTGGACGTCAAGATCCCTAATTTTCTGTGCGCAACAGAGCGCAGAGAACACTCATTGGGCCAGGCTTTTGATTGGGGAGATGTCTCCCCAACGGCTCTCACCTGTCCCTTCGGCCCCTGCACGAGCCTTCTTGTCCCTTAATCTATAAAACTCATCCCTCTTGCAACCTAGAGAGCTCTCTTGGCTCTTTACTAGAAGGGAAACCCTAGCTCAGGAATGTGAGGAAAACCTGAACTTGAGAGCTCAGATCCGACGTCCTGAGGCTTGGATCCGGCGATCTTCTTTGACAAGGAGGAAGTCCAAGCATAGGAGAAGACCACCCCGGCGCTGGACTGCGGCCTACACCCCCCTAGAACCCGGAGCAAAGGAGTTTTGGGAGGCTTCTTGGCACTGCCCAAGGAGAGCTTCTCCGGCCATTAGATCCGTTTGGAGATTTATTCAAAGGCAAGTGAACCTAGATCGTAACCCTAAACATGTCCCCTTGGGTCTTAGTATTTTATGGGTTTTTCCTCGAGTCCTGGAACCCCACATTCACCAAATCCCTGGAGCTCGGTCTGTGCCTTGCACAGACAGGAACTTGGCGTCAATGCCTTGACGCCAAGATCTCCAATGGGCGTCCAGCGGTCTTGCCGTCAAACTCTGTGAACGGCCAGACACTACCGCCAAGTTCTTCAGTGCAGAACAGTAAACTGTTCTGCCTTAAGTAATTAATTTCCGGACTTTTGACGCATGAGGATATAGTGTAATTTTATATGTTATGTAAAATAGCTAATGTGATGTGTGTGGAAAATTCTGTGACTTTCTATAGATGGTGTAATTATTAGTTGTTGAAATACATGTTGGAAAAAAAAAGGGATTATGCATGTTCACCTATTGTCTACATGATTCTTGCGAAATTAAATACCCTAGATTTTTCTATACCATGTGTATATGTATCAGTCCATGCCCTGCAATTTTGGGAATTTTTCCATGACTGTGGAATTTACTATAATTTCTGCTTTGGAAATAGAAGACATGCATAGGATTGGTGAAAATTCACCGTAAATTGTGTGTTGTGTAATAATTTTGGAAAAATTCCTGTGATGATGAGTATGTTAGGTTCAGAGCCGTGAACTGTCAAATTAGATATCCATGTTATATTCCATGCTAAATCAAATTTTGAACGACGTGAGATTTCATATTTTAATTCCTGTAAATGTAATAGGATTCAGAAAAATATGAAAATTTGCAGGTGTGGTTATAAATTTGAAAATTGTCTGTGGTTAAAATCTCAAGTTATTTGGATAACTGTAAAGCCTGTTACTAAATTTCCATGTGAAAACATGTGATAATTACATGCTATCATGAATATGATTTGGTGACGTGTTTGCCAATCTGATTATGTGAACTACTGAATGTTTGATTTCTGATAACGGTAGTATCATGTTAGGGTTAACTGAGACATGTGGAAATTATGGATATAACATATAAATGATTCAACAGAATAAGTAAAATATGTGAATAATGTGTGGAAATACGATAAAGTGAATGTAATGTGTAATAATCGGGCCAAAATGACACTGCTACCCTAGGGGCCTCGAGAGTTGTACATAGAAAAGTCCCTATGGAAAACTCTATGTGTGAAAAGTTTGTCCTAAAGGCATTAGGGAAATCCCGGAGGTGAACAAGTACTACTGGATAGGGTGGAGAGGGCTTCTCCCGGTCTGCGCAGTTACCAAGATTCACCACTGTATTGCCTAGGTGGTGGGTATGTGATTATGAGTCATGTTATGTGTTATGCGTTGTGAAAGAGTTATGAGAATGAGATATTTGTTAGTGTCCTCTACTGGTGGTTAGGACTATGTGTCATGGCAAATTGTTTAAGCAATGAAAAATGAATGAAGTGTGAAATATGTGAACATGGCACGTGGTAAGTGCCCATGATGCACGTGGTAAGTGCAATCGATGTGATGCGTGATAAGTGAAAGTGGAAGAGTAAATGATGTGGAAATGTGTAAATTGTGTAAGTGTGAACATGACAAATGTGTAAAAGTGAACAATGTGAATGAGTAAGTGTGCAATCATGTGGGATAAATGTGTTAGATTGTGAACTTATGATATATGTCATGAAAGTGTTAAATGCATATCCAAACAGCAACCTAAATGTATGCAAAACGATGTTTCACATGTGTAAGAATGAGTAGAATCCATATTAGGAACTTCCCTTTCAACATATGAGAAATCTCACGTAAATTGCTATCATGTTGTGATTGAATTGTATATATATATAGCTCTCACGTGAATGAAATGGTAGTGAGCATGTAATAGGATTTTCACGTTTGCAAAAGGTTGATTATGAATATGGAAAATGCATGAAAAATATTTGGATTCCATGCTAGTTGAAAGGCTCAATTAGTATAAAAGTTTCATACTTAAGTGCTCATGGATTGCTAAATGGTTTCACCATGTTTTAACCTTCAAGTCATGCTACAAAATGGGAAACTATGTGCATGTGATTTTATTATGTTAAAACAACAAGTAAATTGTATAAATAAATACGAAAAGGTCATGTGAAAAGAAAGTAGTCATCGTGCTAGCTTGTTCTCGTCTTTACGCTCAATTGTATGCTCTAGTAGTAGAGATATATATGGATTAAAAGAATGTGTGGACGAATCATGCTACATGTTAAGTGTATATAATAAGTGCATGTGTATGATGTAATGCTCATGTGAATGTAATATGCATTGCTGTTTCTTTTTCAAGAGTAAGGACCATGAGTACCTTCGTGATTTGATGATAACGTGCATCTCTTTAATGTTAATGCCTTATTGTGAGTGTGACATGTTTAAGTTTAAGTCTTTGGTTTGCTTGCTGAGTCTTTGGACTCACTCTTGCTTCGGCATACAGGTTGACAGGTATCGGGTTCTAGAAGGAAGCTTGGTGAGGATCGTCATTTAGAAGACTATTTTGTGGAGCTATTACTAGTTGTACTTTCTTTTTTTTCTAGCACGAAAAGGATTATTGTATGGACAATATTTGGACAATGTAGTTCTTTTATCTTGTATTAATGTGGACATTGTCTTTCTATTTCGCTATTTAGATTGTGGAATGTGTGTTGGTGATGGGTAAGAGTTGAGTTATTTATTTTATTCCGCTGTACTCTATTGATATCCAGGTACATATCAACCTATCGACTAGTGTTGGGTACATGTCCCACTGTGACGACGCCCTTTATACCGATGGGGATTGGTATAATCGTACCGGTATGAAGAGGGTCGTTACAAATAACTTCAGAAGATTTGAATCATATAGGAATCCAAAAGAAAATGGAGATCCATAATGGTCATCACCAATTATTCACATCTCATGAGGTGTTCAAACATATGAACTCTCAAGTGGTCAAGTTTTATAACCTCAGTTACCGAATACTGAAGAATAGACTCAATCGGAGTACTATTCAAAATTTCCAACTTTAAGAATAACTTAAGGGAGATTAAGGTACATAATGTGGGTAAACTTTGTAGTAGTATGACAGTAAATACCAAGGTAAATGAGAGGGTAACTTACTTGGCTTTTAGGATGAAGTTCTAACATGGATTTAGACATGAAAGGGTGCAAAAATTCAAATCAGGGCTGCACCTGTCGACAGCCAAGAAGGGCCTGTTGACCGATAGCTGCAGACAGAACTATAACTTGCTGGACTGTATGTATCTGTCGACAGCCAAGAAGGGTCTGTCGACAGATGCACACAGTCCCAGTTATCCAGAGTTCTGGTAGGCTGGCCTGTCGACAGCTATGAGCTGCCTATCGACAGCCGCCTGTTCTTTACTCATAAGGAACTACGAATTTACTCTAAACACTCTAACTATGGAACCTATGAATCAAGACATGATTTATATTAAATAGAAGAGTCTAATTGTATATCTTTCAGTGGTTTATAAGCTAAACAAAAGAGATGTAGCAAGAGGCTTGCAATTCGAACTTGTCTAGCTAGAAACTAACATGATGTAGTACTGAAAGTATAGCCTTAATAACAATAGTCTAATGGAATTTTCCTACAAGATGGACACTAAAACATAAGATATTTAATGTTCCAAATCAAGGCTTGAGGTACAAACATCCGAATGGAAAGAAATCACAATATTCTAGGATATCGAAATTTCTAGCAAAACTCTATAACATAAACTTGGATCATGGGTGGAAGAAGAAGCTAGAAAACTACTTAATCTGTAAAAGGAGTGGAGATTCTTCTTTGGTAATCACATAGTTCCAAAGGTAATTAGGGAATCAACAAAAGTTTAGAGTTACAGTCACATATACGGACTAAACCAAGATTGGTTAACAAGCTTAAAGGCAACTTGAACAAGGCTATGATCTTTCTGACAAGAACAGAGGGTAAAGATTTGAAAGGAGAATAGGAACCTACAGACATACGTACTTACACACGATTTCTGAGGATGGTTACACAGTTCATATGAGGATTTGCAAGTTTAAGACAAGTATATAGAGATCTTGAACTCTTTAGCCAAGGTCAGAGACAAGGATTTAGAAAAGAAGGAAGAACCCTACTTGACTTCAAGATCAACAAAATCCTTGAATACATCTAATTAAAAATGAAGCAAAGCAAGAAGAACTATACAGGTCATGGCACAAACAGGAGACATGGTTCCTGCGAATGAAGAAACCATGAGCATATACATAGGAAACTGAGAAGGATTTGAGGTATGACACCTACTTGACTTGGTGAAGAATAAAGGTACTTCTTCTTCACGTAAAAATCTACAGTAGCAGGAAAAAGTACAGGACAACCACACAGGTAGAAGCTTCGGTAGTTGCTTGTTGAAGATTTGGTGTTCCATAGCAGGTAAACCAGTAGTAGCTACAGTTACACTGTCTCTAGCAGCAACCTTCCCACACAAGGTGCTAGCACAGCAACGGTAGTCACAACACACCAACCAGTCATCCACACAGGGGTGAAATCTCACTACAGCAGAAACTTCTTCCCTAAGCAAAGCAGCAGCAATGGAAGAGAAAACACTTCCACGAAGGTGAGGAGAAGCTTTTATAAGCTCCCAGCCTTCACACACGCTTGGCACGTCGGCCATGCATGTGTCAAGGTATAAATCTCCCTTGACCACCCAAGGACACCTGCTCCATGCAACTTCCAAAGGTGACACATATGGGTAAAACGTGGTGATGATCTACCCCATGAAAAGTGGGTTACGTGGCCCCTGATGCGTGGGTAGAAAATAATCCAAAAATGGTCACCGTAAATGGTTGATAATTCAACTAGCCAAATTCTCTCCTTGTTTAGGTGTCCTAAAGATAACCGTTTAACTTGAAATTTCAACCATAGACTAATAGGAAGGTTTTACAAATTTTCATGATTTTTATTTAATTTTTAGAATTTATTTTCTACTGGGTGAAAAATCGCCCCAAAAATAGTTGCGTCGGCTAAATCTCAAAATCCTGTCGTCAAAATTTTGGATAATTACATATTTGATATCACCACATTTTTCTAAGAATTATGGTGTTCTTAGATTTCATTTTCGTTACAGTTTTCCGGTGTCGCCCTGTCAGGGTGCGCACCTCTGAGTACGTTACTGGAATAACATTTATTGATGTAAATAAACCCTACATTAGAGTTAATTACATCTCATGATAGTGGTTATATTTAACAATCTAATTATTCATAGTTTTCTAGTAAATAGAATTTTTGGGGTGTTACACTGTTAGTGGTAGGTGAGTCCTGTCAGATGCCATGCGCCTAAGAATTATAAATGCATAGTGTTTAATGAATCCAGAAAAATCCGGAGCAAAGGCATTGAACAAATCAAGGATTATTTTTTAAAATATATCAGAAGTGTCATGCGCAGGATTTAAATGAATATTTTAAGACTGATATGACTTGTTCTGACAGAGAATAAAATAACAGGATAATGATAGTTTTGATGAATCAATAAGATATTGATAGTTCATTAAAAAGATGTATGAAAAGATTTGGAGATAAATTTGCATTAGATGTTAAGACTAAAAAGGATCAGAAGAGAGTTTAAGTACAGAGTTAATTAGTGAGTCGAATTCAAAAGATCATGTAATTAGACTGGACAAGTAAGAGTGATTCGACTTTAGTAAAGAAATAAGGTAATTGATTTCTAAGAAGACAAGGCAATTCGAATCTAACAAGAAAATAGCAAATGTGATTCGACTTTTGAAAATATAAGGCAATTTGACTTCAGTAGTCGAATACTATATAGACTGTTTACTGAAGCATTCGACTGCGGCAGTCGAAGAAACAGATGGATATAGAAAGGCAGTCGACTATAGAAGTCGGAGTCATCAGTCGAATCAAGTAGAAGATTATATGAAGCATTCGACTGTACCAGTCGGAGACATAAGTCGAATCAAGTATAAATTGTGAACTTAGAAAATTTTGAAGATTGTTTAACTTCGATTCTGAAGGAGTCGGATTTGATATTCGAAGTTAACAATCGAATTCAGTAGGACAAAGAGAGAGTCTGTGGACTTAGAAAATTTTGGATGTAGGTATTATCTGCAATATACCGATATAATTTTTGTGATATGTAATTAATATTTTGCTTTGTAGAAAGTTTTTTTAAAGAGTTTTTGTCATAGCAAAAACAATAGATATATTAATTTAAGAAAATTCTTAAATTCCTTAGGGGTAGTTGCTCAACAGAAGCATGGACAACCGAATGTTCTGAAATGACTGATCTTGGGCTTCTTCTGCTTATAAAGTTCATACGCTGTCTTCTTCAGAATTGACCTGATCATCACTCTATTTAAATGTAGCATGCTGTGTTGATCGCTTCTGCCCGGAAGTATCTTGGAAGATTATATTTAGATAACATAGTTCTGGCCATATCTAGTAATGTTCTATTCTTCTTCTCAGCTACTCCATTTTGCTGGTGGTGTCCTTGGTGCTGAGAAATTGTGCTCAATTTCTTGATCAGCACAAAATTCTGTAAATTTTTTATTTTGGAATTCTCCTCCATGATCTGAACGAATGCTTATTATACTGAACTTTTTGTCCTTCTGAACTAACTTACTGAACTTAGCGAAACTGTCAAATGTGTCATCTTTATGCTTCAAAATGATATCCATGTGTATCATGAATAATCATCAACTATTACGAATCCAAAATCTTTTCTCCTAGGCTGGTGGTTCTCATTGGCCCAAATAAATCAATATGCAACAGTTCTGAAGGTTTGGAGGTGGTTACAACTGTTTTTGACTTGAAAATGACTTTGTGTGCTTTCCTTTTGCACAGGGCTTACAGACGCCTTCAGTTCTGAGCTAATCTTGGGCAGACCTTCCACTAAATCATGTTTGATCAGCTTTCTTATTCCATCTTGGCTGCAATAACCCATCTTCTGTGCCATAGCTCAGCATTCTGATCTTTGTTTGCTGCTAGACATACATCTTGATCCTTCAACTCTTTAGATGAAGCACATATAGATTCTTTTCTCTGCATGCTTCGAACACTATTACACCATTTTCATAATGAGGTACTTTGATTCTTGAAATCTGATTTGGTGACCTTTGTCACACAGCTGGCTTATACTTATCAGGTTGTGTTTGAGTCCTTGAACACATAGCACATCTTCAATGAGGATTCTGCCATGACTACCAACTAGTCCACACCCGATCATTGTTCCTTTTCAATTATCGCCATAAGTCACTGTACCTTCTTCATTTTTAATGTAAGAAAATAATCGTCTGGTGCCTGTCATGTGCCTTGAGCACCCGCTATCCAGGTACCACTTCAATGCTCTAAGGCTTCCCTGCAATTAAAACACTAGGATTTAGGTACCCAAGTTCTTTTGGGTCCTTGCTGGTTAGTTTTCTCATTTTTCCTTTTAGGTATCCATTTTAGGTGTTTAGTTATACAAGTTATTTTAGTATGTCCTAATTTATTACAATGACTACAACAAGATATTTTACTTACTTTTTCAGTTGAGATGCAGTTAATGTTAGATTTATATTCAGTATTTTGTTCTTTTACAATTTTGGTTTGGATAGATTTTAGGATGTATTATTGTTTCTTCATTATCTGGTGGAGTATATCCTAAACCATACTTTTTTCTACCCGATCTTCTAGCTCCTTTTAGTATTAGAGATGATTTACCATTTGTGAATTTTTCAATTATATTAGTTAAATATTCATTATCTTTGTTAATGTGTCAACTTCCTTTTAAGTTTGCTTAAGGTTTCCTGGTTTTCCAGGTTTGTTATCTGTTCATTTTAATTTTTAAATCTTCACATGACAGTTCATTTCTTCTTTTTAATTCAGAAATTATTTTTCTAGTTGCTCAGTTTCAGATTTTAAATTTGAGTTAGTAATTTCCAAGCATGCAAGACTTTTCTTAGTGGTTTTTAATATTTTACAAACATCTTTATACTTACTGTATAGTTCGTTGAATGCATCTTCTAGACTATCTAAATCCGAATCATTGCATGAATTAAAAGAAGAGTCAGAAGTTACATTTTCATCTATGATTGCCATGAAGGCCAGGTTAGCCTTTTCTTCTTCTTCTTCACTGGAGCTTGATTCACTGTCTGAGTCGCTGTCGTTGCTCCATGCAGCTGCCATGACTTTCTTCTTATATTTCATGAATTTCTTCGAGTGGTCCTTCTTCTTGAACTCTGTCTTTTTCAGCTTCGAACATTCAACCTTAATGTGTCCAGGCTTCTTGCATTCATAACATACAGGTTTAGATTTCTTTGTGTCCTTGACTTCAGATTTCTTAAAGTCTTTCCTTTCTTGAAATATCTTCTCCCTGACTGATACTTTTTCTTGGCAAGTATTCTCTGTAGTCTTCTGGAGAGAAATGTTTCCTCATCTTCACTACTCCCATTGCTTTTATCATCATCTGATTCATCACCAGATGTGTCTTCTGCGGCCTTGAGAGTGTTGCTGTGCTTCTTCCTATTGGAGGATTCTCCAAGCCTGTCCATGTTTATTTCGTGGGCCATTAGTGACCCAACAAGCTTTTCAAGTGACATCCTTCTTGGGTCGTTGGCTTCTTCTATGGCTGTTACTTTAGAAGTCCACGAGGCTGGTAGGGATCTCAATATTTTTCTTACCATACCTCCCATGTCATGGCTCTTTCCAAGCCCAGCCAACCCATTTGTAATATCTGTGAATCTACTATACATTTATGTGATTGATTCTCCTGGTTGCATTTAAAATCTCTCATGCTGAGCTACTAAGATATCTATTCTTGTTTCTCTGACTTTGAATGTTCCCTCATATGTGATTCTGAGTTTCTCCCACATTTCCATTGTTGATTTGTATGCTAAGATCCTATTGAATTCTTTCTTGCTCAGTGCATAGCACAATATACTCTTTGCTTTACTGTTTAGAGATTCTTCTTTTGTCTTCATCTGTCCACTTTTCTATACTGTTGAGAACTACTAGATCTCCTTCTTCTATGATGGACCAAAGTTGAAAATTGAGACCTTGAAGGAAGAATTCTATTCTGGTCTTCCAATAGTTGTAGTCCTCACCATCGAATAGAGGAGGTCTATTGACGGACTGACCCTTAGCATATCCTTGAGCTGCAATTTATCTTTGCTCTTCAGATCGTGAAATCTTCTTTCTTGAAGAGACTTGGCTCTGATACCACTTGTTGCCCAGCTAGCAAGCCTAGAGGGGGGGGGGTGAATGAGATTCTAAAAATTCTTTTAGATTGAACCTATCAATAAAAATGCTAAACACAAAAACACTACGATCGATAGTTAGTGTTAGTGATAATGAAGACAAACAAGCAAGCACACAAACATAGGAGGATTTTATCCTGGTTCAGACCTCCTATCCCAAGGAGTCCTACATCCAGTCCCCAAGCAACAACTTGGGATTTCACTAACCAAGGGTACTGTCCCCCTTAAGGACCCTTACACATCCAGTCGCAACTGGCCTTCTCTTCAAAACCTGAAGAGGTATAAACTACCACCTGATACACAGGTCTTCTTCCTCAGTGAAGGGAATAACAACCACCTGTTTCCAACAGGTCTTCTCTTCACACACGAAGAGGAATACACACAGGGATGTGAGTAAAGGCGAAAGGCCCCTAGACCAAGCTTACAACAGATTGCTTGATCTGAGGCAATGTCTGAGAGACAAAGATTTTCAACAATAAAATATCTTATAACTACAAAAAAGCTCTCCATAGGCTAAGCAAGAAAGACTGAGAGCTTAGAGCTTGAGAATCGTGGATTGACGCAAATCAGCTCTTCTTTCTGAAGCTTGCAAGATCTTTTTCAGTTGAATGTAAAGCACTATCTCTTTTGAAAAACTTCAGTAATCTTCATAGAGTCGTCAGTCTTCTATATATCTTCTGCAACATATTCTGACCGTTGAAGTAGCCGTTCAGATGCCCGTTATCTCACAACTTTATGTCCGTTAGAGAGACTTGTTGTAGGCATGCAGAGGTGAGCTTGCAGCTACAAACGCTTGGATTGGTCTTTGCATCCTCAAGAAAGATCTTCTGAATCTTTTATCCTTTTCGACAGGTTGACGGATCTATACATTACGTATTTACTACAAAAGGCCTGCATGCATTAATACAGATACCTAGACAAACTTTTATCTATGTTGTCAGTCAACCCTGGTAGTCGTCCAGTAATGATATGCCTAAACTGGAAAGGATATTCTGTCATCACGCAAATCAAGACTTTATGTGATATATCAAATAAGCAAGAAGATTTCGTGTGAAATAATCAAAATCTTAGTATGCGCGGGAAGACTTGAACTCCACAGAGTTTTGAAAATATATTTGAATAGAATGGATATTTTCAAATTTATCTGGAAAGATAGTAACAATGAAAATGTATGATAATTCATTCAAAACATAATCGTTGTGAAGAGAGTTGATGTTATCATGAAATCGACGATATATGCATAAATGAAATTCATGGTAAAATGAAATCGATGTGATTCATGAATATAAGATGAAATCGTTGTTAATGATAATGAAATTGTTGTGTTGATGAAATCGTTGTGTGAGCAAATCGTTCTTCAAGTAGAAGCAAATCGTTGTACAAGCAAATCGTTGTATAAGTGAAAGCAAATCGTTGTACAAACAAATCATTGTATAAGTGAAAGTAAATCGTTGTACAAACAAATCGTTGTATAAGTGAAAGCAAATCATTGTACAAACAAATCGTTGTACAAGTGAAAGCAAATCGTTATAGCGATCAAATCGTTATTTCACTTAACAAATCGTTACATCGACCAAATTGTTGTTTCACTTATGAAATCGATGTGAGATCTAAATCGTTGTTTCTCTATGAAATCGATGTG
Source organism: Colocasia esculenta (assembly GCA_014218235.1). Taxonomy (NCBI): domain Eukaryota; kingdom Viridiplantae; phylum Streptophyta; class Magnoliopsida; order Alismatales; family Araceae; genus Colocasia; species Colocasia esculenta. The sequence continues at coordinate 38,496,929 of CM024764.1, forward strand.
AGACCGAAATTGTTGTTTCACTTATGAAATCGATGTGAGACCGAAATCGTTGTTTCTCTTATGAAATCGATGTGAGACCGAAATCGTTGTTTCACTTATGAAATCAATGTGAGACCGAAATCGTTATTTCTCTTATGAAATCGATGTGAGACGAAATCATTGTTTCTCTTATGAAATTGATGTGAGACGGACATCGTTATATTACTAATGAAATCGTTATAGTATAAGGAAATCGATATGGCTGTAGAATCATTCTTTCACTTATGAAATCGTTATGCTATAAGGAAATCGATGCGTACTTAGAAGAAAACATGCTCTGAACTTTAAATAACAGTTTATGAGAATAACTTATAGATTTTGCTTGGATTATTTCTTGTAACTGAACTTCACAAAGGATTGTTAGAAAATATTTGTTAGGGTTTTGTTAATCACCAAAATATATATAATTAAATAAAATTATATGGGGATGGACTGATCATCATCATTCACAGACAAAGGAAAATTTTCTGAATCTCTTCTAGTCTCTGTCAGGTTGACAATTCATTTTGGCAACGTGTGCTTCTACTGGAAACCCTACACATAATAAATGCTGACACATAGACAACTTATCTTTGTCTAAACTGTCAGTCAACATTAGTAGTCGTGCTATATGAGGATACACCAAAAAGAAAATGCCATTCTGTCATCACATAAAGCATGACTTTATGTGAGATAAGCAAAGATATATCGTGGAGAGATATTGTTCTATCATAATAAATGTTGAAGACCATAGGATACAACATGACGTGGGAAGACTTGACATCCACAGAGATTCGAAAATATATTTGAATATCATGTGGAATGTATCTTAAAAGGAATTTAAATAAGAATATTCACAGTTGTCTAAAACATAATCGTTAATAGAGAGTTGATGTTTGGAGACAGTCTGTGTACAGAGAGAGTAGATGTTGATATGAATCGATGATATAATCATAATCCATGAGAGAATGTATCCATGTTGAAACCAAGTCGATGTAAACATAATCCATATATGAAATCGATGTTCTGTACAAAGTCGTTGTTTAACTGAAATCATTGTTGTACTGAAATCGATGTGCGGATGAAATCATTGTTTGAAACAAAGTCATTGTTCAAGTAAAGTCGTTGTTACTTATGAAATCGATGTTTAAGTAAAATCATTGTAGAAATGAAGTCGTTGTTTCATATAAAGTGGATGTTCTATCGAAATTGATGTTTAAGTGAAACGAAGTCGATGTAGCAACGAAATCGATGTTTAAGTGGAACGAAGTCGATGTAGCAACGAAATCGATGTTTAAGTGAAACAAGTCGATGTAGCAACGAAATCGATGTTCTACTGAGGAAATCATTGTTTAAGTGAAGTCGATGTTTCAAAATCGATGTTCTACTTAGGAAATCATTGTTTAAGTGAAGTCGATGTAGAAACGAAGTTGATGTTCTACTAAGGAAGTCGTTGTATACTTCGACAAAATATATGCAATAAGCTTCAAATGGTAGTGAGTGTAGACAACTTACAGATTTTTTTTGAATTATTGCCTGTGGATAAACTTCAGAAATGTTGTTAGATAAATTTTTCAAGTTTTTGTTAATCACCAAAAATACATATAATGAGTAATAAATTATATGGAGATGGACTGATCATCACCCCTAAAACATAAAGATAGTAGTCCAATTGAACTGTGGAGAAATAAAAAACCTAGTTTGAAATTTCTCAAGTGTGGGGGTGCCTTGCTAAGGTACTTGTCCCTGAACACAAGAGATAGAAACTAGGACCTACGACAGTTGACACAGTCTTTTTAGGCTATGCTGAAAATAGCTATGCATACATGTTTCTGGTTATCAAATCAAAAATCTCTGGCATAGATGTTAACACCATAGTCGAGTTCCATGATGCTACATTCTTCGAACATGTCCTTCCCATGAAGATTGGTTTGCCTCAACATCTGTATTATAAGACTGTAGCTTCTACATCTGATTCTATTCCACAACATATGGAAAGAATGACTAATGTGGGGCCTGATGCATCCAGACCTCTCACTGATACTAGTGATCAGGAAGAAGTAGAACCAAGGAGGAGTAAAAGACAAAAGGTCTCCAAGGAGTTTGGTAGTGACTTGTTACATACCAGATTGAAGAAGACCCCCCTACTTTCCGACGATGCTATGGCTGACACCTAAAGCAGAAGCCATTAAGAGTGAGGTTGACTCTATTCTTGCAAAGACACTTGGGAGTTAGTTGATCCACCTCCTGGATCTAAGATTATTGGATGCAAATGGGTCTTTAAGAAAAAGTTAAAACCTGATGGAACCATTGAAAAATTTAAAGCCAAGTTGGTTGCTATGGGGTTTAACCAAATGGAGGGAATAGATTATTTTGATACGTATTCTCCTGTTACCAGAATGACTACCATTAGGGTGCTAATAGCCTTGGCTTCCATATATGATCTGACTATCCACCAGATGGATGTTAAGACCGCCTTTCTTAATGGTGATCTTGATGAAGAGATCTATATGGATCAGCTTGAAGGGTTTGTAGCCCCTGGTAATGAAGGTAAAGTATGTAGACTTGTTAAATCCTTGTATGGATTGCAACAAGCCCTAAGCAATGGCATGAGAAATTTGACATGACTATCATGTCATTTGGCTTTAAAGTAAATGAGTTTGATAATGTGTCTACTACAAAGTGAAAGGTGATGATTGTGTAATTCTATGCCTGTATATATGATATACTGATTTTTGCAACAATAAAGGATTAGTAATGAGACAAAATCATTCTTAAGTAGTAGATTTGAAATGAAGGATATAGGTGAGGCAAATATAATTCTTGGACTGAAGTTGACTAAGTCAGCTGAAAGGATAGCAATTTCTCAGTCTCACTATGTTGAGAAAGTACTAGAGAAATATGATTATCGGGATTGCAAAATTGTCTATACACCCTATGATCCTTTTAGAGTCTTCTACAAGAATAAGTGGTGTACCTGTGTCTCAATTAGGATATTCCCAAGTTATAGGAAGCTTAATGTATCTGGTAAACTGTACTAGACCTGACATTTCATATGTAGTGACTAGACCTAGTAGATACACTAGCTATCATGACCGTACTCACTGGGAAGGCTTGGATAGGATACATAGATACCTTAAGGGTACTATTTCCTTGAGCTTGTATTTGGGGAAATCCTCTGAAGTCATTGAAGGATACAATGATGCAAGTTGGATTGCTGAAAACTCAAGGAGTAATGGTGTAATAGAGTATGTCTTTACTCTGGGAGGTGGTGCAGTGGCCTAGAGGTCCACTAAACAAACCATCTTGTCTTGGTCTACTTTTGAGGCTGAGTTGTGTGTTTTGGACACTACTGGCATAAAGGCTGAATGGATTAAGGGACCTCTTATAGAACTACACCTAATGAGTAAGCCATACCTGCGGTCTCTATCCTTTGTGACAATATGACTACGATTGCTAAGGTCAAAAGTTCAAAGTATAATAAAAGAAAGGAGACATATTCAAATCAGACTAAAGTCTGGAAGAGAATTAGTGTCTCAGGGAGTGATAGCTGTGGATTTTGTTGGTACCAAAGACAACACAGTAGATCCTCTAACTAAAGGACTTAATAAAAATCAAGTCCTAAAATTTAGGATGGGGATGGGATTGAAACTCATTAATTGTTCTCCTGCAGTAGCAACCAACCTATCTGAGTAGAGATCCTACAAAGAAGTTTCAATGTGGTAACAACAAGCTGTTGAGAGAACTAGAAGACACTAAAATTCTAGATACCTTGTATCTGATTTCCACCCCTGTAATCCTAATACTCGTGTCTATAGCTGCAAGTTAAGGTTGAATTACTTACTCTTAATGGGTTCAAGCCTGATAATGCAAGATGTGGGCAGTGCATCCTTGGAGAACCCCACCTAAGTGAGTGCTACTGTGGGGTCGCAGTTAATGGGATTGGGTTATCCCTAAATGCACTATGATTACAGGAAGGGGCACAGGGCTATGAAGCACCACCCCTGCAGATTGCTATCTATGTTTTTATTTGCTCAGATAGCAAGCCCAGAGGGGGGGGGGAGGTGAATGGATTGCTGAAATTTTCTTATAGAATATTCCTGTAAATAAAAACACTTGACAGAAGACACTAAGTTCGATGGTTAGAGTTAGTGTTAACTAAAGACAAAGAAAACAATCACATAGATAATAGGAAATTTTATCCTAGTTCGGATCTCCTGTCACAAGGAGTCTTATGTCCAGTCCCCAAGCAACACCTTGGGATTTCACTAAGCAATGGTACAGTCTCTCTTAAGGACATTTACACATCCAGCAACAGCTGGCCTTCTCTCTCTACCTGAAGAGGAACTAAAGCACCTGATGCAACAGGTCTTCCTTCTTGCCGAAGGGAACAACCACCCACTCAATAGCAGGTCTTCTCTTCACACTGGAAGAGGAACACTCAAAGAAAATGAGTAAGAAGTGGATGGTCCCTAGACCAAGCTTATACAAACTGCTTGATCTGAGGCAATGTCTGAGAGGCAAAGAATATCGACAAGGAACTCTCTCTCAGATCTACTCAGGCTCTCAAAGGCTAAGCAATTTGCTGTGGAGAGCTAAGAGCTATAGAAGGTTTGAATGGATGAGCAAGCTCTTCTTTTGTTGCAGGTGACTGAGATCTTCAAGCTTTTCAAAGGTTGTTCAAGAGTTGAAGAGTTGTTCTTCATGGAGTCACCAGTCTTCTATTTATCTTCTTTGAAAGAATTTGACCGTTGAAGTATCTATTGTCTCACATCTTCATGCACGTTGGAGTGTCTAGTCTAATGTGTGGAGCAAGAGAACTTGCAGCCATTAATGCTGGGGTAGACATTCACACACAAAGGAAGATTGTCTGAATCTCTTCTAGTCTCTGTCAGGTTGACAGTTACATTTTGGCAACATGTGCTTCTACCGGAAACCCTGCACACAATAAATGCTGACAGATAGACAACTTATCTTTGTCTAAACTATTAGTCAACATTAGTAGTCGTGCTATATGAAGATATACCAAAAAGAAAATGCCATTCTGTCATCATATAAAGTGTGACTTTATGTGACATAAGTGAGATAAGCAAAGATATATCATGCAGAGTTATTGTTCCTCATCATAATAATGTTGAAGACCACAGGATACAGCATGATGCGCGGGAAGACTTGAAATCCACAGAGATTTGAAAATATATTTGAATATCATGTGGAATGTATCTTAAAAGGAATTTAAATAAGAATATTCAATAGCTGTCTAAAACATAATCGTTAATAAAAGAGAGTTGATGTTTGGAGACAGTCTGTGTGCAGAGAGAGTCAATGTTGATATGAAATCGATGATATATCATAATCCATGTATGGATGTAATGAAATCGATGTACTATACAAAGTCGTTGTTTAACTGAAGTCGTTGTTGTATTGAAATCGATGTGCAGATGAAATCGTTGTTTGAAATGAAGTCGTTGTTCAAGTAGAGTCGTTGTTACTTATGAAATCGATGTTATACCGAAATCGATGTTTAAGTGAAATCATTGTAGAAACGAAGTCGTTGTTTCATATGAAGTTGATGTTCTACCGAAATCGATGTTTAAGTGAAATCATTGTAGAAACGAAGTCGTTGTTCTACTGAAATCGATGTTTATGAAACGAAGTCGATGTAGCAACGAAATCGATGTTTAAGTGAACGAAGTCGATGTAGCAACGAAATCGATGTTCTATTGAGGAAATCATTGTTTAAGTGAAGTAGATGTTTCGAAATCGATGTTCTACTTAGGAAATCGTTGTTTAAGTGAAGTCGATGTAGAAATGAAGTTGATGTTTCAAAATCGATGTCTATAGAGGAAATCATTGTTTAAGTGAAGCCGATGTTTCGAAATCGATGTTCTACTTAGGAAATCGTTGTTTAAGTGAAGTCGATGTAGAAACGAAGTTGATGTTTCGAAATCGATGTTCTACTAAGGAAGTCGTTGTATACTTAGAAAATATATGCAATAAGCTTTAAATGGCAGTGAGTGTAGACAACTTACAGATTTTGTTTGAATTACTGCCTATGGATAAACTTCAGAAAATGTTGTTAGATAATATTTTTCAGGTTTTTGTTAATCACCAAAAATACATATAATGAGTAATAAATTATGGAGATGGACTGATCATCAATCTCCCCCTTTTTGGTGACGACAAACATAAAGAATTGCATACATATAAAAGACTGAAATAAATTTTTAGAAATTTTAAAGTATGTATTTTAGAATATTTTCTCCCCTTTTTTGTCATTAAGCAAAAAGAAATAGATAAGCAGAGAAAGAAGTAGAAAGAGACAAAGATAAATGGGAGCCAAGGAGGGAAATTTTATTCAATAGTGGGGGCATACATGTAATCTTTGTTTGAAATGAAGTCGTTGTTCAAGTAGAGTCGTTGTTTCACATGAAGTCATTGTTACTTATGAAATCGATGTTCTACCAAAATCGATGTTTAAGTGAAATCATTGTAGAAACAAAGTCGTTGTTTCATATGAAGTCGATGTTCTACCAAAATCGATGTTTAAGTAAAATAGTTGTAGAAACGAAGTCGTTGTTCTACCAAAATTGATGTTTATGAAACGAATTCGATGTAGCAACGAAATCGATGTTTAAGTGAAACGAAGTCGATGTAGCAACGAAATCGATGTTTAAGTGAAACAAAGTCGATGTAGCAACGAAATCGATATTTAAGTGAAACGAAGTCGTTATAGAACCGAAATCGATGTTCTACTGAAGAAATCGTTGTTTAAGTGGAGTCGATGTAGAACCGAAATCGATGTTCCAAATATGAAGTCGATATAGAACCGAAATCGATGTTCTAAATATGAAGTCGATACTTAAGTGAAATCGATGTTTTCTATGAAATCAATGTTCTACTAAGGAAGTCGTTGTTTAAGTGAAGCAGTAATCGTTCTTAGCTTTTACAAGGAAGTCGATGTATACTTAGACAAAATATATGTAATAAGCTTCAAGTGGCAGTGAGTGTAGACAACTTACTTAATTTGTTTGAATTACTGCCTATTGATAAACTACATAAATGATGTTAGAAAATAATATTCAGAGTTTTGTTAATCGCCAAAATACATATAATTAATAATAAATTGTATGGAGATAGACTCATCACCAATCTCCCCCTTTTTGGTGATGACAAAACATAAAGAAATAAATTTTCAAAAAATTTTAAAGTAAGTATTTCAGAACATTTTCTCCCCCTTTTTGTCATTAAGCAAAAAGAATTAGATAAACATAAGATAAAAGAGAGAAAGACAAAGATGAATGGGAGCGAAGAATGGAATTTTTATTCATTAGTGGGGGCAGACATGTAGAAGGTAGGAGACAGACGAAAGCATGGCGAGTGATAAGCTGCCAAGCTTTGACTTCCAGCTCTTCAAAAAGATCTCTAAAGACACCCAACTAATATCATATGATGGCCCCATCTCTGGACTAAGTCTTTTAATGTGGAGTAACCTCTGCTCTTCAATGAATTTGATGTACTCCTGATTGCTGAGAGATGACTTGTAAGGTCCAGCAGTCCCAAAACTGGCATGCTGAAGGAATTGGTCAATGGAGATAGGATTATGAAGCTTGTGAGCAACTAAATCCTTCTTCAGAACTACAAAAACCTTGTATCTTTCAATCCAGATTGAATAAGGATCTGAGAACAGGTTGATGGAGTTAAGATTCATGAACTTCTCTAGTGAAAGAGTGAGATGATTGGACTGTGCTAAGGAGGTGTTCGACTTCTCAAGCTAAAGGGCTGACTCATGATAGACTCTACACCAGTCAAAGTTGACAAATCTTTCAGACTCTGCAAGTAGAGGAGCTAAAACTGAAGACTTGATGAACCCTCTTTGGTATTCCCTGAACATGAATCCATGAAAGGCAAGAGGAGCTCCTTTCTGAACAAAAATTCATGCCATAACTCTGGCAAATCTCTCAAAAATGATAGGATCCACATCAGAGGTCATGAGGAGAAAGTGGAGCTTAGGGAGAAAAATAACCTCAGCATATGTAAAGTTGCAAAGTCAAGCTGAAGAGAGACATTGACTAGTTGACTGTGCAGAGTTGAGCAATGGCTCCCTTGAACCGGCCAAGCTAAACTTCTGGAAGGCGATTTACAAAGTAATAGTCTTAATGCATCTAGAATTGCCTAACCAGTTTGATCTCCTTCTGAATGAAGGGACCCCAAGATGTTCTGTGCTAGCAGACAAACCACTCAGACAGGGTGAGAAGGTGGTCTGAGGGTGTAAAAAGTTGGCCCTAGCAACCTCAATTTTCTGTAGATGGCTTTGTTAGCCGTGGTCCACTGTTCCTCAGTCTTGGACTCAGCTGAAGAAAGGATTTTGCTTGGTCAGGCTTGGGTATTAGAGTAATAGGGAGAATGATATTGAGATACTCAAAAAGGTTAAGGTAGGGGAGGCCAAAAGTGGCAGCAAAAGTACACTTTTGGAGATATTCAGAATATAGATTTTTTCTTCTGTGGACAACAGAAAGAGTGTAGCACAGAGGAGGAAAGAGAGTTTGGGAAGAGGGGAAAACAAGCCCTGTAGAGGTCTTCCTTTTCTTGGAGGCAGGACTGGAAGAAGGCTGAGATTCAGTCCTGTGAATATAGGCAGAGACAGAAAGAACTGTGTGGAGGATGGCTTCTTCAAACTCATCCTTGATGTCTTGCACAGTATGGCAAACGATACTGGCACCCTCAAGAATGATAGTGATGGAGGGTGAAGTAGGTGGATGAAGAGAGGCAAAAGATGAAGTAGGAGGAGGTTGAGTAGATGGTCCAGAAGAGGAGGGACCAGCTAAGAGGGACCAGCAGAAGAGGAGGAGGCAGGAGGTGCCTCAGAAGTTGTATGAGGAATGGAAGAGGAAGGGATAGGTGAGGAAGAGGAGGCAGTAGGAAAAGGAGTAGGAGAAGAGATGTGTTTTGGAAGGGGTTTCTTGGAGGGTTTAGGAGCAGGTGGGGCAGTGAAGGAAGTAGGTGGAGAGGAAGGGGCGGGAGTCTGAAGACTAGAAGGATCAGAAGGCCCTGGGTGCACAACAACTTCAACTACTGAAACTTGAGGCCCGGTTGGCCCTGCCACTGATTCCACTTGTTCTGATGGCCCTAATGGCCCAGCTTCAACTCTTCAACTACTGATGGCCCTGATGGCTTGGACTCTTCACTAATGGCCTTGGTGGCCCAAATTCCTCTACAATGGCCCTGGTGGCCCTGATTCCTCAAGAGATGGCCCTGCAACTTCCACAGATGGCCCTGCTATATACTCCACTGGTTCAGAAGGCCCTGATGTCCATGCACTTTCCTCTGGTACTGACTGAGTTGGAACGGGAGAGGTTTGAGCTGTTAAATGCATAAAATCTGACAAGTGTGTCACCAACTTCTTCAAGCTTCCTAACTCACTTCTCATCCCCTAGACCTCAGATTTGACTGCTCCAATATCTTTGGCCTCAGTGCTCTGGCTGAGAAATATGGAAGTGACATCCGACTGCAAAGAGCACAAGATCTCTCCTTGAGCATTCAGTCTAGCAATGACTGGCTCCAAATGCACGTGTCTTCTTCTTCCTGAATCTCTGGTGTACATTTTTGGTGAGCAAGGGGTTCCTGTGGCAACACCCTTATCTTTTGCTCCTGAGCCTACAGCTGGCTCATCATCCTCATCTGAAGTGTCTTCAACCAGAACTTCTTGAAACTGATCTGCAGGGGCACTAGCAGTAGGCCCCCCTGAACATCTTGCTCCCCCTGAGCTTCTGGCTCCCCCTGAGCTGGAGCATCTTCCATTTGAACATCCTCAATGTGGCCTAGTGCCACAACCTCTGGAATCATGTCTTCATGGCTCTCCTCCATGGTAGTTTTGCTACAGGAATACTGGGGGTTTCCTCAATCTTAATATCTTCATGCTCCCCTCAGGGTGAGCAGCACCACCAATAACAAGTTCTTCAATAATAGCAGTGCAGGGACTATAGGAGGGATCACTCCTTCAGTAGATTGCCCAACAGGCTCAATAAGTTCTGGTGCAATGTCTTCAATCTGCCTTTCAGATGCAGAAGGTTCGTCTTCTCTAACTGCAGCTTCTTCCTCTTGAACTAGTGGAGCATCAGATGCTTCTCCAATGATGGCTTCTCCTTCTGCCACTGAGGTCTTTGACTACGCATTTTCTACTAGTGAAAAACCACTCTTCTTCAAATTTCTGATCCTAATTGGCTGACCCATCTTCTCTAGCAATTCTCCCTTCAAATCAATCTCAAAGTGACTGAAAATTCTTGTAAATAAATGGGCATAGGGAGGGATACTGTCAATTTATTCTTCCTGTCCCAAATGACTTCAGCAGCAGACTTCATTCTTCCTATAATAATCTGAGCCATGTTTATATCTTGCTTCTGAACGGCCCAGAACATCATATCAGCATCTCCCTTAGTGCATGAGGAAAAGGTAGCTGTAACGACCCGACCTCTCGGAACCCCCGCCAGGGACCCCGAAGGCCGTGCCGCCACCCACGGATCTGAAGACCTGAAAGGGTTAGAATTTAGTCCAATGAGATAAGCAATGAATTCAAATAACTATAACAGAAAGTTCGTACATTTAATAAAGAATTTATGTACAACATGCCCCAAATAAATGTATAGGTATAGAAAGAAAGGTGCAGTCCTTAAGGGACATACCTCGAGGACTTGCAAAAGGCCACTCTCAACATACGGTACAAGCGCTCATGCTCACAACTCACACTGCTGGCAACACACGGCGAACAAGCTGCCACCACGACCGTCCGACAATGAACTCCTGCGATAGCGAGTCCCTACCTGAAGAGAGTAGGGGGTGAGCCTCGTGAATAAGCTCAGTAGGGATAACCACTCCCTTACCAGCCAGCAGCAGCAAAAACTCTAACAAGCGGAAGCAAAACTACTCTACAAAGTAGTAAAGAGGGAAAACCTACTGCAGAGAGCTACAAAGTAGCGGAACAGAGCAACGCCCTAACCCCACAACTAGGGTTGGGCCAGACACGACTCCCGCAGAACCAGCAGAGTCAAACACAATGCAGAAGCAAACGCTCGGCACACACCCGCCGAGACAAAGAAGCTCACGGAATGCTGGAGCAACCACGTGAGACCAGAGTCTTACGACACAAACCCAACATCCCAGACCTCCACGAGGTCGGGAAGGAACAACCAGGTGTCCCCCCGAGAGACCAAGCAAGCACGTAAGAACGACGTCTCACCACAGGCACAACCCAAAGCAGAACCACCCTGCACCTCAGACACGCCACAAGGTCAGGGAACTACACACTCCAGTGCCACCATGAATGGCACCAAGGTACGGGTTATAGAAACAACAGTCATGTATTGGCACTCGAAACCCCGAGAGAACCCGCAGAATGGAACCACTAAACATGGCGCACGAGGCCAAACCACCAAGTCCACGGAACTAGGCACGGCTAGGCTACAACCCCCGTGCAAGCTAGGGCAATGATAAACACATTCTCAGAAATAGCGTGAGAACACCGTCACGCAAGAACACACAAGCCACCGCCACAGGCAACTAAGAGGAGGACACACAGTCCACTCCTCCAGCATGTCAGCCGTCAACTCCTGCCTACAACCTCCCCAGTAGAGTGAGGCTAGCGAGTCATAGCAAAGACACAACCACAAACCACCACAGCCCGGCCGAGCTGCGGCCCCATGCCTGACCTCCCTACGTGGCTCCAGAGCCAACGTAGAGCGAGGCAGTGAGAAGGACTAGTTGGTCCACACCGGAAGAGCACCTCATCCACCTCGGAGACCCAGACCAGCTAAGAGAGCTCTACAAACGACTTACACCGCTATCCCCACCGTTTTCCCCTTCTGCTCCAAGTCAGTGACTGAGCATGCCTGTCGCCCGGAGCAACACCCTCTGACATAGATGTGCGGGGCTGGGGGTCCCAGGTAATGGTAACAACTTGTCTCACAGACAAGCCCTCAAGTGCCGAGTACTAGGCGAAAGAGAACTGGCGGGGCAACCACCACAGAAATCGGCACAGCTGGGTTGTAACCAAGACAAGCCCAGCAGGCACAGGCATGCACAGCACCCCTTCCGAAAACCCCCAGAAGGGCCGTCGGCCAACCAAGGCACAAACCACAGCCAGAAACCAGGCGACCAGAACGCGACCACAGGTGCATCGCCTTCTGAGCAAGAAGGCGACGACCAACCTGTCGCCACCAGGTCGCGATGACCAGGGTGTCGGCTTTTGATCTGAACACGACGTATCGACCTGTCGCGTTCAGCATTAGAAGGCCGAACCCTAAACAGGCCAGCAGAAACCAGCCAAACCACACCTAAGCCAGAAGGCGACAAGGACCCCGTCGCGACCCGAAGAAGAACGCGACATGGATCCTGTCGCAACCAGAAAGCGACAGAACGGGTGTCACCTTCATATTCAGAATGCGACGTATCGAACCGTTGCATTCCACATCTGAAGGCAGGGCCCTTGGGGCAGACTCACCCCAAGACCCACACCCCAAGGGGGCCACCAAGGCAAGGCCCCAAACCAAAGGAAAGACCTCGTGCCAAGTTGGTGAGACCTCACTCTAACCAACTTGGACACGAGCCATCCTCCGCCACGTTTGGAAACTGGAAACGAAAGGCAGAGGGGAACGCGACAACCAACCTGTCGCTACCAGAATGCGACAGGTTACTCGTCGCCTTCTGTCTGGTGTCACGACAACCAACTTTTCGTGACCTCAGATAGAAGCCCGAACCAAGCATTGGGGCCATCCCATGGTCCCCCAAGCTACAATACCTCCTCCAAACGAGAGAGGGAGGGGAGCATGCAACGAAAGCAACTAAAAGAGGGCTCGAGGGGCACCAATGCGACCTCTCCTCACCCACACATAACATGCACAAAGCTTAAACACATGGAAGGAGCACCACCAGCAAGCATCCACCCGTGCAAATCACAAGAGCCCTACGAGCACGGGGCGGATCGCTCCAAAACAAACTCCATACACACCAACAAGTAAGAGAGCAAGAGATCCCTACAGATTTGAAGAACCGAACCCACGAGGGGCTTTCACGACACACGGCCACCTCCTCCTGGCTCCACGCCGCTCCGCCGCTCCGCCACGAGCTCGCCGTCGACTCCCCCATGCCCAAGCCACCGGAGGAAGAAGAGGAAGCCTCCCCACCTCGGAGAGGAGGAGGGAAGAAGAAGGGAAAGAAAAGAGAAGAAGAGGTGCCTGCCAGGTTTAAGGCCTCAGAACTTAGGTCGCGACAGGATGCTTGTCGTGTCCTCAACCAGAACGCGATGCCTACCTCGTCGCTTTGTCAAAAGTTTTGACTGGTCTTCTGCCAGGTTGACAGCCTCTAGAGACCACGTGTCACACATACAGGTTACTCAAGTGAACACGACAGCTGGCACGTCGCCTTCACACCTACGTTGCGGACACGTGGCACACCTGCCGACAGACAACGGGAACACGACACAGGGCCGTCGCCTTCTCAACTAGAAGGCGACAGGGAACACGTCGTGTTCAGAATGTGACACCCCAATCCGTCGCGATCCCAAGGACAACACCAGGAAGCCAAAACCCATAATGTTACATACATCCAACAAAAAAATAATTTTATCCTCGAAATTAAGGGCGAAACCCAGTCAGAGAAAAGCAATAGGTGCAAAGGGACCACTAAGTCGCACCGCGACTTCCCGGTGGTCGCCACATGAGCCTGCCACAAAGGGAGTGCCTATGTAGCAACCTGAATTTTTAAGAAAAATAAAAATTTAAATAAAGAATTAAAACCTAGCTAAATGGATATTTAAATAAAAAGAGCATTAAATAAAACCCATTAAATGGAAAAGAGTAATGGGCTTTGCTTAATGGACCCTCTAGATTTATTGGGTCAAAATATGAATTTACAAAGGAGAATAATAAGAAAATACCCTAAATTCGGAGTTTAATTATCTCATAATTGGAAAGGGGTTATTAAAGTAATAAAAGTGACAATTAGAGTTGGAATTGGATTCCTAAACCTACCCCATATAGTCTAGCACGAATTTAGATACTATCCTAACCCAATTAGAGATTGGAAAGCAAGAGAGGAAAGGTGGAGTTAGGAAATCTCAGAATAAGAGGAATTTGAGTAGTAGTAGGAGTAGGAACTTGTATTAATATAAATACACCTCTTAAACCCTCTTGGCCGACCCTAGCTCGTTGCCAAAGGTTTGTTGGACATGGAGCAGAGGTCAAGGAGGAGAGGATCTTGTGGGGAGAAGGAGTTCTTGGAGCTTCTTCCTCGTTCTTGGAGTTCTAGCCCTAGAAGATATCGAGTCAAAGGTAGGCATTCTCACGAGCAAAACTCAATTAAATCCATCTGTAGATTGTTCCAATCACCAGGAACAAAAGCCCTCTTGTTTCATAATTTTCCATCGAGCCAATCTTTTGTTCTTGATTTTAGAAGTTCTGCATACAGGATAACTTCGAGTCATCATGTTTAAATCAGATCTCCATGTACACTTGTTCTCATGCTACGAAAGTTTTACTATAGATACTACTTGTGGCTAGGGATCTTTTGCCCCTAAAAGCCCTAATTTTTATCAACCATATTGCTCGAATTAATCATTCATCTCTGCTGCACCTGGAATCAGGTTGCTTCTTGTTCCACTTGTTAGAACCATGTCGATACCATGATTGATTTCAAATTCCTAATTACTGGAAGTACCCTTATATGTCTAGATTAATTCAAAACTAGTTTCATGATTTTTCATCGTGTATACAATTAGTTATGATTTTCTGAACATCCCTGTATCAAAATCAAATAATCTTGGACCGTAATCCAAGACAGAGCAGAACTCTGTCAGACTCAGTCCACGGACCTGAGAACGCGACGGCCCGACAGGTCGCGTTCTCAAGCCCATCGCGACACCTCTTCTTGTCGCGTTCTGAACGCGACAGGACACCCCGTCGCGTTCTGGCCGCCTGAGCAGACAGCCCTGTCGCCACCCTTTTCATGCCCTGTCACGATCTGCCTGTCCCCGTCGCTACCCTTACAGGCCTATGTCGCCTTCACAGGTTTTTGATGAAAACCCATAAAAATTTTACGCCTTTTTACAGTTATACCCCCAGTAAAAATACTTGTTTTAAAAATAGAGCTACATTGAATGATTTAAAATACATATTCACGACTTATTTCTATCTATGATTTCTCTTACACATGCACACACATGAACCATCCATATATGACTGAAATCTGGCATAAAATATCTCATATTGTATCTGGGAATTTATTGCAATAAAGTATATTAATAGCCCTATTTTAAAGGACTTGTATTCATTTCTTGCGTTGTTTATATACCGATATCGACGCTCCACTGTTCTAGAATTCCTCTAGAACGTCGAGCACCTGTTCTTATATACACACTTTACTTGGCTTGTGGTGAACTCTCCGTCGGATATTCCTTTCGCCGGACTAGTGAACCCTTGCACAAGGCCTCCGTAAGTCTCCTCTGATCATGGATTCCCACATGGTCGACGAGCCGGTTGTACCCTAACACCCCATTACACCTTTAGGGATCGATATGATCCAAACGGCTATTAGAAGTTTGCTCTTACCTTGAATCATGTCAGATCTCTGGACTTGTGCATAACATGGCCAACAGGAAGATCATGAGTTCCACCTGACTGCCAACACCAAGTGCGCGTGTTGTGCAACTGTTACTATCACCTGTTTACTCGTCGCATTACGTGCAATGTCCACTAGCTCTCATCTATACTCTACTCGCTCGTCTATTCACATTCTCTCTACTATCTCGTCTATTCATCTAGTGCTCTTAACTATTCTTGGTACTCTATATTGGCCATTGACTGATTGTCTAAAGATAAACAATATAACCAATGCCTGGCAATATATAAAGGGCCCGATCTGGTCCTGGGATGTGCGCCCGAAAGTGCTAGTGCCCATGGGAGTTAAATGATCAGAGTGTTGGGCATTACACTCAAGTGCTATCTATCTTGACTATCTATATGACAATCAAAACACAAAATGTGCTATACTCTCTCGATGTCTAGAATGACAAAAAGGTGCTATACTCGTCGTGCTATTACCATACTTGTGCTAGTTGTGCTATGGCCATCTTGCTATTCGTGCTATATTCGATACTTGTGCTATTTTTGGAAACTATACTCGATCTCGTGCTATTGTGCTATCTGTTACAGGTGTGCTATCTCTGCTATATTTTGACTCTCTTGTACCTGCTATCTTTAGATACTTGCCATTAAATGCGTTATTATTAAAGCCTGCTTGAGCCTGAGATTTAAGTCCTACTGGGCGTTATCGCTCACCCTACGTTATTTGATGTTGTGTTCTCAGGTGAGACCGAGGATGACACATACACTCATGAGGAAGGGAATGACCAAGAGTGAAGCCAGGAGTACCCTCGAGTCACTATGTCATTTTAGAGTTGTAGTTAGTTATTTCCATTTATTGCAATGTAATTGGGCCCTATAGAATGGCTCTGATATTAGTGGTTGTAACTAGACATTTGGAAAAATTTAATGAGAAAGATTTGCTTTAGTATTATTCAATGTGCACTGGTTTGATGTCTAGTATACGCTCTATACCTTTTCTTGCAACTGCCTTCACGCTCCGATATTCCGCGTCGGGGCGTGACAGCCTAACCAGACATCCGACGGCTCCCAGGGCACACAACAACGGCGCAGAGCACACAAGCAGATGTCGACAACTCCACAGGCGCGGCGTGCACCAAGCCGACCAGAAACACTGAAACCGCCAGTTGGAAACCACGTGACTGATCCCTCAACAGACCACACTGTTGAGAACAATCGGTCAGTAACTCCCTCTATCACCAGCGACTAGACAGAGGTCCCAGCTACTGACAGCAAACTGAGGAAAATGTCAAGAGGTCAACCGTAAGACTCCGCTGAATGGCTCCGTACATCTAGCAACAGCTAGCACCTACGGCAAGGCCAAATGAGAGCTCTTTAATGGTGACCCAAAATCAAGTGGAAAACACGCACGTGGAGAACCCACGGCGAGCAAGACAGGGTCCGCCGACACCACTAGATCTCACCCAGATCGTCCTCGTGGTCCGACAAGGACACAGAACGATTGTGGAGGCACAGAAAGCTAAACCACACACTCCACAGGCACACGTGCAGAGACAAAACCAAGGAAGACGTCTGAGGTTGGCAAGGCCAGACAGCTCAAGACGTCGTCAAACTGCACAGAAAATGAAACATCTCTAAAGGTCAAAGCAACACGTCGACCAAAAGGGACCCAAACCGAAGCAGGGTACCCCAACCAAACACACTCTTCCCAAAGCGAGAGGGAAAACTCGGACACAGGCCACGACCAAGGCTTGGCGTACCACTGACAGGGCTGCCTAGACAAGGCAAAGCAACCACCACACAGCAGTAACGGTACAGCGACAAGGCATCAGCCAGCACAAAGTGTCCCAGAGGCGGAAAGCTCAACACCTCGAACACCGATCAAACTCGTGAAACGACGCACGAAGCTCACGATCTGGGAATACGGCACAACACACGGTGCTAACATAAGCACCAGGAGCCACCAAGGTACAACACAGTGCACCAAGGCTCCAAACGGCACAAAACAAACCACTCGAGCACGAGCACATGGTGCCACCACCAGCACCAAAACCAAGATGCAACACAGTTGCACCAGCGGCCGAAACAACATAGGCTAACAAGAAGGACTCTCCACAAGAGACCTGCCAAAAGCCACCCACAAGAAATCGCAAGCCAAGAAGGGCAGAACAGGCCACACCGGCCACGAACCCTCTAAGCATAAGGACACAAAGCATCGAAAAGAAACATGCTCAAGGTGTAGTACACAACCGCACCAACGGCCTGAAACGACTCAAGGCCAACAGAAAGGGACTCTCCACTAGAGGCCACACAAGCAAAACACACGGAGAACCAGTTGCTTCAAGAGCGCAACCACCATATTGGCTCTTAGAAGCACACAACACGAGGCACCGCTCCTACCACCACAGGCGGAGAGGGCCACACACCAAATGGCGACAAGTGCCTCAAAGCACAGCTGAGGCACAAATGGAAACACACACCGGGACGATGCTTGCACAAGCAAGCCAAACAACAGAAAACCGGTGCTGCCTCACACTGAACACAGGGCATGCTGCCGTACATCGTCCAGTCAGGCAACAAGAAACCAACACAGCAAGAGACGACACAATAGGTCACCACAACCTATCGTACCATAAGAAAAACAACGCGCACGATAGGATCAACCAGCTCAACCTCAAAACAACACAAGGGGAGGGACCTTCGCCACAAAGGTCACCACGGTGCGTGACACGGCACCAAATGCCATGTGAAAGCACCACCACCCCAAGCAACCCACGGGAAGCAAAGGAAACAACAATGCAAGGATAGCACTCCCACAAGAGGCACATCCAGCCGAACACCCATGGTACTCACCAGACTACCATATGGCAGAGCCACAGGGCACAAGAAATGAAGCAAACCACCCAACCACAGGGACACAAGAAGTCCCACCAGCGCAGCGAGAAAATTTGAAATGAATAGGAAGACAACTTGGCCAGCACAACGGCCAGACACACGGCCAAGGGCACACACCTTGACTGACAAAGCCCAAACAGACTGTAACACAGATGGTCCGACGGGGAAACAATGACAGCTCATCTCTATAGAAACAGAGAGCAGTGACAACCAAAAGAAACACAAGGCAGCATGGGGAGGACCTCCACCCAAAGCGCCAAGAGCCGTTCTGGGAAAACATCACCAGAACGCAGCCCCAAACAAACGGCCAACAGAGAGAACACAGCAGACAGCGAAGCAACACAACTAGTTTGGGGAGAACCTCCACCAGAACCACCAAGGCGCCGTTCTGGGAAAACCCACCAGAACGCAATAGCCAACACAACAACAGCATACCTCAACCCTGAGGTAGCGCAACAACTGGCAGAAACAAGCCCGAAACAGTCCTGAGAGCAACCCTCACCAGGACAACAACCAACGGTTCTGGAAAACATCACAGAACATAGGGCAACCAAGCGATGCACCTCAATCCAAAGGGCAACGCAACAGAAACCAACCAAAAAATAATGACCTCAACCCAAAGAGGCAACATAGCGGAAGACTTCAAAAAGCACAGAAGCAGTCCCAGAGGGAGAGGAACCCTCACTAGGACAACAACAAAATAGTTCTGGGAACCAACACCAGAACACAAGTAGCCAAGCGATGCACCTCAACCTCGAGGGCAATGCCGCAACAACCAGAAATGAGCACAACACAGTTCTAGGGAAACCTCACCTCCACTAGAACCAACAGAGAAGAACTCGGGAGCACCTCACCAGAGTTCACAACCAGCCCGCACAAGGCCGACAACAACCACAGACATGTATCACAGCGCTCAACCAGTAGTGCAACACAACACACAAGCATCTGCTTAGCTCGAGCAAAGACGCCAACTGAGCAGAGCACAGTGCCCAACGGCACACAGGCACACAAGGCCAAACATAACACACACCCCAACAACAAGGGGACATCCAAGAAGACACACCCCAACAACAAGGGGACATCTAACAAGGCAAGGACACCTTCGACCGGTTCCGCAGACCACAAACCTGCATCGGTGAAGGCCACACCACACGAAGGCTCTCTCAGCCTTTGTGACACACCCACCCGGATGCGCAGGTTGAGGATGAAACCAACCACAGCACGAGCGAAAATAGAAACCATGCTCACAGCATGCGCACCCAGCAACAGCAGCAACACTCTCCTGCAGCTCACACCCGGACCGGGGTGGAAAGCTAGCCATCTACAACAAAGAACCAAATGCTCACCTAATAGCAACTCTACACGGACGGGCCAACAACGTACTAGTACCTTTCTTTGGGACAACCATAGTTATCAACTCATTACAAATCTCGTTGGACCCCTGAGCTCTGATACCACTATAATGACCCGACCTCCCGGAACCCCCGCTAGGGACTTCGAAAGTCGTGCTGCCACCCACAGATCCGAAGACCTAGAAAGGTTAGAATTTAGTCCAGTGAGATAAGCAATGAATTCAAATAACGATAACAAAAAGTTCATAATTTAATAAAGAATTTATGTACAACATGCCCAAATAAAAGTATAGGTACACAAAGAAAGGTGCAGTCCTTAAGGGACATACCCTGAGGACTTGCAAAAAGGCTACTCTCAACTCACGGTACAAGCGCTCATGCTCACAACTCACACTGCTGGCAATGCACGATGAACAAGCTGCCACCACGACCATCCGAAAATGAACTCCTGTGACAGCGAATCCCTACCTGAAGTGAGTAGGGGGGTGAGCCTCGTGAATAAGGCTTAGTAGGGATAACCACTCCCTTACCAGCCAGAGCAGCAGGAACTCTAACAAGCAAAAGCAAAACTACTCTACAAAGTAGTAAAGCGGGAAAAACCAACTGCAGAGAGCTACAAAGTAGCGGAACAGAGCAACGCCCCGACCCCACAACTAGGGTCAGGCCAGACACGACTCCCGCAGAACCAACAGAGTCAAACACAATGCCGAAGCAAACCCTCGGCACACACCTGCCGAGACAAAGAAGCTCACGAAATGCTGGAGCAACCACGTGAGACCAGAGTCTCACGACACAAACACCAACATCCCAGACCTCCACAAGGTCAGGAAGGAACAACCAGGTGTCCCCCCGAGAGGCACCAAGCAACCACGTAAGAAGACGTCTCACCATAGGCACGGCCCACAAGAAGAACCGCCCTGCACCTCGGACACGCCACAAGGTCAGGGAACTACACAATCTAGTGCCACCACAGATGGCACCAAGGTACGGTTACAAAAACAGCAGTCGTGTGTTGGCACTCGAAACCCAGAGAGACCTGCAGACGGAAACTACTAAACACGACCCACGAGGCCAAACCAACCAAGCCTACGGAACTAGGCACCGGTAGGCTACAACCCCCGTGCAAGCTAGGGCAACGAGAAACACATTCTCAGAAACAGCATGAGAAACACCGTCACGCAAGAACACACAAGCCACCGCCACAGGCAGCTAAGAGGAGGACATACAGTCCACTCCTCCAGCTTGCCAGCCGTCGACTCCTACCTACAACCTCCTGATAGCTCACGAATGCGTCGTTACAAACGTGACTAACAATCTCAAAATTATCGGCCTATACTAATTATTTTGACAATAGTTAAGTGGTGAGAGCCGAGTCGAATCCACAGGGAACGAGATTTTAGAGTTGAAAATGTTGGGTTTTTAGTTAGGAAAATAACGTGATGACATTAATACTAAGTTGTACTAAATAGATCTAAATTAAAGAGAGAGATAGAGAGAGATAGGATAAACTAATTATTTAATTAGACTAACTGAATCTAAGTTAAATAAACATTAAAAGAAAGTGATAGAGAGAATAAGAGAGTAGAAAGAGAGAGAACAAGTACCAAATAACAAATAACAACTAACATTATTACATAAATGTGATAGTCTAACATAGTACAAAACTCAACTAAAACAAATAATCTAGAGAGAAACAGAACGAGAGAGAGAGAGAGAGAGATGAAGTAGAGAGAAAATAGAGAGAGAGAAAAGAGAGAAAAGAGAGAGAGAGAGGCGGCGAGAGGAGAGAGAGGATAGAGAGAAGAGAGGAAAGAGAAAAGAGAGAGGAGAGAGAGCGTGGGAGATAGAGGAGAGAGGAGAGAGAGAGAGACGATAGAGGAGAGAGAAGATAGAAGAGAGAGAGGAACGAGAGAGGCGAGAGAGAGAGAGAGAGAGAGAGAGAGAGAGAGAGGCGCAAGAGGAGAGAGGAGAGAGGGCGCGAGAGGAGAGAGAGCGCCGAGAGGAGAGAGAGGCGCGGGAGACGCCCTACGTGCATGCAAATGCATGCACGTAGGCGTGCGTGGAGGGCGGCCTGGGCGCGGGGCTTCGGCAGGGCTGGCGGGCGCAGGCGGGCTGTGCGCGCGCGGGGCGAGCGGCGGGCGCGTGGGCGCACGCGGGTGGGGGGCGCGCGTGGGCTGGGGCGCTGGGGCGCTTCTGCTTTGCTGCAAGAGAGAGAAACCGAGGGAGATAGGAAGAGGAAGAGAGGAAGAAGAAAAGGAGAAAGAAGAAGAGAGGAGGAGGGGGGTTGCGTGCGGAGGAAAGAGGGAGAGAAAGTTGTGTGCGGGTGAGAGAGAGGGGTTTTTTAAATAGATGAGAGGAGAGAGAAGAGATTTTAAAATAGGGAGAGAATATTTAAAAAATAGAAAGAAGAGAGAGAAAAAGAAGAGGAGGTGGCTAGGGTTTTGCAACTTTTTGTATAAGCAGATTTGCCCTTGTTGGATTGCTTGATTCATTGGCCCGTTAAGCACTTCATAAAATGGCCCATTAACCTGCAAATACAACACATGATTGAATTTAATCAATTAACATTCATGATAATAGAAATCATATGAATTTATCAAGTATTAGTCATCAAAAGACATGATTATTCATGATAATTGTGATATTATCACATCCCCCAACTTACTCATTGCTAGTCCTTAGCAATGCACATAAGTAAATAATTGGGACAAACAAGAGTTCAAAACATCATACTTCATGACAAGAAAGTAAGAATGAGAATGCTTATCATAAGTATTTCAAGTTCCAATCGAGAGTGTTAAAGGCAAATATGTCAGTTCATGTCATTAGACAGTTCCTCAAAATACACACAAAATTTCATGACTTTTTGTACAATGTTTGAGCATTAATAAGGGGATGCATGGGCTTTTTACTTATCACTGAGGGGGTATCAAACTCTACACTCCTTAAATCGATCCTCGAATTACAGGTAGCTTTCACTCTGCCTAATTCTTTTTTTTATGTTTTTTTTTTTTTTCATTTACATGGTGCTGCACTTCCCTTCACTGTTTGACGCGAGCCTCAACTCTTACCTTAGGAGCCACAGGCCCGGTTACTAAGATCAGGGGCATTTTCCATGTTTTTTTTTTTTTTTCACTACTACACACATTTTCACATTATTTGTAGGCAGATAACTTTTTCCCCACGATTGGTCATCAATAGGAATGTAGAATATCAATCAATCAACCTGAATGTTCGATTAAAACTCTCATCATCCATTTGAATAGCTCCTAACAATACTTTACTATGTTCATGAAATTTCAAATGTATTCTGAGGAAGATGCTAAAAACATAACTAGTTAACTTACCCCTTCAACTCACCACCTTCACAAGAACATACTATGAGTCAAGCTGGAAAATAAAAATTTCTTGCATGAAATATGAAGCTGAAGCACAATGTTAGGGACAAAAATTTGAAATACAATTTGTCTCTCCCCCCAACTTAAATGACATTGTCCTCAATGGCATAAAAATAATGAAAATAGAATAAAGCCAATGTAAGTTAAGAAAGGAGAGATGCAACCTGATGATCACATGCGAGTGGTTGCACACTAGTTTCATCAAGGGATAGTGGCCAACAAACACCTAAGACAAAATAAAAACAAAATCAATAGAAATCAATTTTCCTAAAAATATTGGGTTGCCTCCCAACAAGCGCTAAGTTTAATGTCTTCAGCCAGACACATGGGGGTAACATGGTCACGTAACACCCCCAATCAATTGACGCCAAATTTTTTCTTTGTAAGGCATCACCAGCCATGGTGGGTCAAGTGGTCCACACATACCTTGCAGATCAGTAAGTGATAGAGAAATTAAGGCACTCAAGATCATATCTTCAATTAAGAAATTTTCATTTGCACACTAAGATCTTTATATGTGTTGAACACATCAATGCGGACTTGATTATTTTCACCATTTTCACCCACAACTTCCATTTTACCAAAGTCAGGGAGGGGTAAAAGATCCACATCCTCCCCTAAATCAAGAGATGCTGAATCCGAGATAATTTCAGACACGATCTCCAACTCCTCTTTTAACCATGAAGAATTGTTGACAACTTCACTCAATCCCATCTCTACACCCACCTTTTCTTCATCCCTCACTTGGGTTACGGTCACCTCAAACTCAGGAAGGGAAAATAGTGGAATTTGATCATCATCTGACTTATCCACTTCCTTTTCTTCTCCCCCCAACTTAAGATTAACACTCTCAACACATCCCATCTGAAAAGTTGAATTGGGCTTGAGTTGCTCTGGTTGCTCCTGGCTGATGTTGGTTCTAACATCCCATTGATATGAATCCTCAATACCCCCCAAACTATTTGGGCGAACAATGATATGAGTGTCTTCGGGTTGGAGAATCTCAAGTTGGCCACATGGGCTTGCATGGTGGTCAAATCCCAGTGAATGATTTTCAGAGATTGCATTAGAGTAACTAGACAATTGCCCAATTTTATTTCCACTTGCAGGGTGGCTTTAGCAAGCTGGCTTAGTTGGTTGTCATCTTGGAAATGGATTGATTTTGAGTCAGGATTATCTGTTCCATTTGATCAAGCATTTCCTTTTGGAGATTGGTTGGGGCAGGAGATGTGTAGGTGGACTGGGAATCAAGCTGGGATGAATAGAAATTTGGGGAATCCTCAGACTGATGGTAAGGTGACTGGGAGTGTAATGGTTGTCCTCCACATTGGATTTGATGAGAAGAATTGTTGAAATGTGAAGTCCAATTCTGAGAATTTTGAATAGGAGGGCTTTGGACTTGGGCTAGAATAGGTTGATCTTGAAGTGTCAAATGTGGCATTACTTCCCAAAGTTGTTGGAAAGTTGTGCCATCTGGAGCATCTGAAACGCACAGGCAAATTAGTACCATAAAACCCTTGATCAAACCACGATATGATTTCACTACCTAGAAAGGGTCCTTGAACCTCTCCTTGTGGATCTTGGTTAAAACAAACTCAAATTTTCAGGAGAGACACCCAGTTCAACTTTTGGATAGGGAGTAGGTGTGGAAAACTCTTGTGCAGTTGGGGCTTGATCATGGTTGACAGATGGCCATTGGCTAGGAATGCAATACTCATTATCATAATGAGCATGGTCAACCCACTTGGTACTATGGGCCTGAGAGGGTGGAGATGATGTGTGAAGTGGTTAACATATTTCCTCAGTCCTGAATCAAGTATGTGATTTGTAATTGGGTGACCATGAAGATGATGGACTTGAGTCCACTTGGAACCATTGACCTGGTAAGTAGGGTTGGATGAATAAGGTAGGTTAGGTTGAGAGTGAATGCCATAATGGGCTGACCCAATTTGCCCAATTGATGTGCCAATTTTATAACCATTATTAGCAACCCACATAAATCTTTTTTTTTATTATTATTTTTTATTTTTTTGTTTTAAAAATATTTGATTTTTTTTTATTTTCAAATAAGTTAGCAAACATTAATCCTATGACATCTAAGGTTCCCTAGGACATAAACATTTGATTTCACACTAATCAACTAAGGCCTAGCTCAAATCCACTCTCAAGCCCGTTAACTGGCCAGGTAAGAGGTGGGAAGTGGGAGGTTCCCCCTGCTCTCGCAGGGACCTAATTAAATAACCACTTGTCCACTTAGGCGTTTGCCTATGAACCTCTAGCCTTAGACACCAGCCTCCAAACTTGATAGTGGGCCCAAGTGGGCCTAAGTCTCAAAGCAAACCCTAGGTCAAGTTTCTACTTTCTTTTATTGGGCTTGGGAATGCAAAAGATGCAGGAAGTTGTGGTTTGTGGGCTAAGGAAGGGTGATCAAATCCCCACCTTATCTTGTTAAGGAAATTGCCCTTAAAGTATTTTAGAAATGATGTGCACACCACAAAATCAAGCAAGGGGTTCTATGCAAGCATGGCAATGCATGATCATGATTTTAAGAAAGTTGAAATTCTCACCTTGCCTCCCGCAATCTTCGACAAGAAAGGAAACTTTTCAAAAGGAAAATTAACTAAAGATGGAAATCTAAATGATGCATGTCCTAAAGATGGAAAGTTTCTAATCTTGACATGACATCTTTTATTGGATTCAAGTGATTGCTTTTTTTTGATTTTTTTTTATTGTCTAAACATGGCAACTAAAAAAAAAAGAAACTCAATCAAGAGGGTTTTAATGGTACTTACCTCAAACGCAATCCCTCGTTCTTTTGGAAATGCAAACAAATAGAAAGATTGAGGGAAGGAAACTCACCTCAACTCACTTTTTTTTTTTTGATTTTTCTGCTGTTTTTTTGGAATTTTTTTTAAAACTGCAAAAGGAAAGAAAATATAAGTATGAATATCTACAAAAAATACCAAGATTATCAAAACTAAAAATCTAATTCCCCGGCAACGACGCCAAAAATTGATAGCTCACGAATGCGTCGTTACAAACGTGACTAACAATCTCAAAATTATCGGCCTATACTAAGTATTTGACAATAGTTAAGTGGTGAGAGCCGAGTCGAATCCACAGGGAACGAGATTTTAGAGTTGAAAACGTTGGTTTTTAGTTAGGAAAATAGCGTGATGACATTAATACTAAGTTGTACTAAATAGATCTAAATAAAGAGAGAGATAGGATAAACTAATTATTTAATTAGACTAACTGAATCTAAGTTAAATAAACATTAAAAGAAAGTGATAGAGAGAATAAGAGAGTAGAAAGAGAGAGAACAAGTACCAAATAACAAATAACAACTAACATTACTACATAAATGTGATAGTCTAACACAGTACAAAACTCAACTAAAACAAATAATCTAGAGAGAAACAGAACGAGAGAGAGAGAGAGATGAAGTAGAGAGAAAATAGAGAGAGAGAAAAGAGAGAAGAGAGGAGGCGGCGAGAGGAGAGAGAGGATAGAGAGAAGAGAGGAAAGAGAAAAGAGAGAGGAGAGAGAGCGCGGGAGATAGAGAGAGAGGAGAGAGAGAGAGACGATAGAGGAGAGAGAAGATAGAAGATAGAAGAGAGAGAGGAACGAGAGAGGCGAGAGAGAGAGAGAGAGAGAGGCGCAAGAGGAGAGAGGGCGCGAGAGGAGAGAGAGCGCGAGAGAGGGGAGAGGAGAGAGAGGGCGGGAGACGCCCTACGTGCATGCAAACGCATGCACGTAGGCGTGCGTGGAGGGCGGCCTGGGCGCGAGGGCGGCCTGGGCGCGGGGCTTCGGCAGGGCTGGCGGGCGCAGGCGGGCTTGCGCGCGCGGGGCGAGCGGCCGGGCGGGCGGCCGGGCACGTGGGAGCGCGCGGGCTGGGGCGCGCGCGGGTGGGGCGCTTCTGCTTTGCTGCAAGAGAGAGAAACCGAGGGAGATAGGAAGAGGAAGAGAGGAAGAAGAAAGGAGAGAAAGAAGAAGAGAGGAGGAGGGGGGTGCGTGCGGAGGAAAGAGGGAGAGAAAAGAGGGAGAGAAAGTTGTGTGCGGGTGAGAGAGAGGGGTTTTTTAATAGATGAGAGAGGAGAGAGATTTTAAAATAGGGAGAGAATATTTAAAAAATAAAAAGAAGAGAGAGAAAGAAGAAGGAAGGTGGCTAGGGTTTGTACTTTTTGTATAAGCCAGATTTGCCCTTGTTGGATTGCTTGATTCATTGGCCCGTTAAGCACTTCATAAAATGACCCATTAACCTGCAAATACAACACATGATTGAATTTAATCAATTAACGTTCATGATAATAGAAATCATATGAATTTATCAAGTATTAGTCATCAAAATGGCATGATTATTCATGATAATTGTGATATTATCACAGCATGATTATTCATGATAATTGTGATATTATCACCTCCCCGGTAGAGTGAGGCTAGCGAGTCACAGCAAAGAACACAACCACAAACCACCGCAGCCCGGCCAAGCTGCAGCCCCACGCCTGACCTCCCTACGCGGCTCTAGAGCCAACGTAGAGCGAGGTTGTGAGAAGAACTAGCTGGTCCACACCGGAAGAGCACCTCAACCACCTCAGAGACCCAGACCAGCTAAGAGAGCTCTACAAACGACTCACGCCACTGTCCCCACCATTATCCCCTTCTGCTCTAAGTCAGTGACTTGAGTACGCCCACCGCCTGGAGCAACACCCTCTGACACAGACATGCGGGGCTGGGGGTCCCAGGTAACGGTAACAACCTGTCTCACAGACAAGCCCTCAAGTGCCGAGTACCAGGCGAAAGAGAACTGGTGGGGCAACCACCAAAGAAATCGACACAGCTGGCTTGTAACCAAGACAAGCCCAGCAGGCATAGACACGCACGGCACCCCTTTCGAAAACCCCCAGAAGGGCCGTCGGCCAACCAAGGCATAAACCACAGCTAGAAACTAGGCAACCGAAC
This sequence comes from Colocasia esculenta, assembly GCA_014218235.1. NCBI lineage: Eukaryota > Viridiplantae > Streptophyta > Magnoliopsida > Alismatales > Araceae > Colocasia > Colocasia esculenta. Next base: position 38,525,168 of record CM024764.1, read on the forward strand.
GCGACCACAGGTGCGTCGCCTTTTGAGCAAGAAGGCGACGACCAACCTTCACCACCAGGTCGCGACGACCAGGGTGTCAGCTTCTGATCTGAACGCGACGTATCGACCTGTCGCATTCAGCATCAGAAGGCCGAACCCTAAACAGGCTAGCAGAAACCAGCCAAATCACACCTAAGCCAGAAGGCGACAGGGACCCCGTGGCGACCTGAAGGAAGAACACGACATGGATCCTGTCGCAACAAGAAAGCGACACAACGGTGTCACCTTCAGATTCAGAATGCGACGTATCGAACCGTCGCGTTCCTTATCTGAAGGCAGGGCCCTTGGGGCAGACTCACCCCAAGACCCACACCCCAAGGGGGTCACCTAGGCAAGGCCCCAAACTGAAGGAAAGACCTCGTGCCAAGTTGGTGAGACCTCACTCTAACCAACTTGAACACGAGCCATCCTCCGCCACGATCAGAAACTGGAAACAGAAGGCAGAGGGGAACGCGACAACCAACTGTCGCTAACAGAAAGTGACAGGTTACTCGACACCTTCTATCTAGTGTCGCGACAGTCAACCTGTTGCGACCTCAGACAGAAGCCCGAACCAAGCATTGGGGCCATCCCATGGTCCCCCAAGCTACAACACTACATCCAAATGAGAGAGGGAGGGGAGCATGCAACGAAAGCAACTAAAAGAGGGCTCGAGGGGCACCAATGCCACCTCTCCTCACCCACACATAACTGTAGGATCGAGTGATTAGGTGAAGCAGATCTAGAAGGGGGGGTTGAATAGATCTAACACCAATTAATGCGGAAGCATAAACAATTCTAAATTACTTCGAATCAGAGATCAATTCAGACAAACAAATTACTGATTTGAAGTGTGGGTGTGTGTGGATTATGTGTGATTAGTGTGTGTGAGCAAATCAATTAGAAGTGTGAACGAAATCCCTATGCATGCATCTAGCGCTGTACAAAGTCAAACCACAATTCAAACCATGCACAGAGGATTTTTAGATGGTTCGGAAATCACCTCCAGTGACTCCTACGTCCACCCCTCACATAGTGAGGCCACACTACTCAAAACCTTGAGTACAACACACACTAGAGCACAACGACTCCAAACAACCTTGAGCACGACGGCTGAACACACAACCTTGAGTTCAACGACTCACAAACTGAGCACGATGGCTCAAACAACAATCAGAGCACGACGACTCCAAATTGAGCACGACGGCTCAAACCACACAGTGAGTGCGACGACTCACAAACCAGAGCTCGACAGCTCACAGTACAAAATCTAGATCAAGCATAAAAGAGATCAGATCCTCTAGCAATGATCTGATTCAAGACAGATTCGTACACATAAATTTGTGCAGAACTTCATGCACAAATCTCATAGGCGAAATAAGGAAGAACAAACTCAGAAGTGAGAGAAATGGATGTAGAATGAGTGTTCTTCGATGAAGAGGCCTTGCAGACACTTGAATTAAGGAGCCTTGATGGAAATCGATGGAGATTCTCCTCAATTGGCGATGCTCTGCTTTGATGGCATCTGGAATGCTAGAAATCCTTCTTCTACTGCTCCTCTTCAGTTGGATCTGCTCCCTTTCCTAGCACAACAAGCTTCTCTCCAGAGATTTCCCTTGATTCCCACGTGCTTCCTCTTGAAAGGATGGCCTGCAACTTTTGGAGATGGAGCAAGATCTGGAAAGCCCCCTTTTTGCCGCCAAAAAGCTTCTTCTGGAAGTGTATGGGCTCTCTTGCCTTTGGGGTACAAGGAACATGGGTATTTATAGCCCCATATGTCCATAAAGTGCCTTGGGGTGCATGGGCACAGAAACCTAGGCAGATTCCCTTGATCCCCAAGCGGCCACGTGTCCAGAGAAATTCACGTTTTTGAGTTTCAGTCGAAGTTTGTCGACACACAGGCAGACTATGTCGACACCACAGGCAACTGCTACAGAATAGGCTTCTGGGACAGTGAACTAGTGTCGACACACAGGTGGACTGTGTCGACACCACTGGCAGACTGTGTCGACACACAGGCAGACTGTGTCGACACCACTGGCTATTGCTTCAGAACAGGCTTCTGGGACAGTCATCTAGTGCCGACACACAGGTGGACTGTGTCGACACCACTGTGACAAAAGTGTGTAACCTGAAAATGTAAAGTGTAAACCATTAATACAAGATATTATCATTAAAATGTGAGATATTAAACATCAAAAACATGTTGTTTAAGCATTGTTGTGATATGTATAAAATGTATAACATGTTCAATTAGTCATCATTTGAATATGTACAAAGTACAAAATGTCATCATCAAAATCAAGTTATGAGTGATGTTCATTGGTCATCATTAAAATACAACTTTAGAAACTTCCAAAACACACTCAACCCAACATTCTCCCCCTTTTTGATGATGACAAAATATATGCACAATCTCCTAATAGCCTGACTCAAATCTCCCCTTTTTGAATTTTCTCCCATAAGAAAACTTTCTCTCCTTTTTGAAGATTTGAAGAACTTTCTCCCCTTTTAAGGAACTTTCTCCCCCTTTTTGACATCATTAAAAAGATAGATAAGAGAGAGAAGCAAAGAATGGTAGGAGATGAAGAATTCCAGTTGTGAAAAGGAAAGTTCAGGAAGAATCAAAATAAGTGAGGCAAAGTGATATTTACATAAGAGATAAATTATTGTGTTTTTTGGATTGTGCAATAAAGTTTAATCACAAATACACAATCAACACAAAGTATAGCAAAATATAATGATCTGAATGTAGTTAAAATGATGATGCAAATGTGAAGAAAAGTGACCTATATGAGTGAGCAGAAATATTTAACAATGATGTTAGGAGCTTTAATTTTAACACAATGTAGAATAATAGGTCTAAACTCAGTATACATGAACTTTATTAAGGTCTTAAGCTTTTCCATCCTGTCAATTTGATTTTCTTTCATTTTTAACTGGGAAAGAATACAAGAATAAATTAGTTAAATCTCACTTTTCAGTGTAAGAGATCACATTGATTAGATGCAAGACCTCATGATTACTCAGTGGTTTAACTTTTATTATCTTATACAGAGTTGAAAACTTTGATTTCCACTTTTTGACGGGAAACAAATCACTTTTTAGGTGAAATGGCCCGGTTACTCAGTGGTTCAAGAATTTGCATTGCTCTGTTTGTATCTTTCCAGATTGTTGATCATTTTCTTTTGATGTTTGGCAGGAATATGTTTGCTTTGACCAGAAAAGTCATGACTACGAATTTAGAAAAATTATTCTTAACATGTGGTAAAAATGAAGCTTAAGCATACACAAGTTAAATAGTAACGCCACTCATGTGCCTAAAAGTATTTTGCAGGTCATTTTAAAGACATTCAGTATTAAGATTGCTTAACCTTGAAATGATAATGAATCTTTGAAATTAAACTAAATGCACAATGAGTTTAGTTTCAATGTCTTAATTCTCTCATAAGAAAATAGCACAATGACTCAAAAATTCTGATGAGTTTGGGGTTCAAGATAGACAAGTAAAGTCAAGGAATGTGACAATGACTCTCCTTTCATGTATCTCCCCCTCACAAGGTGAACATGATGATTATTGAAGAAATATGAATGGAATGAAGTGAAAATAGAATGAACAAGAATATTTTATAGAAAGACAAGGACTCCCCCTCAACAATTGCATACAAGACTCTTGATACTTGGCGGAGACATATACTCACGCATAGTGAAAGTGTCTAGACAAGCCTGACTTGTCTTTCTTCAAATCACCATTTGATATACCAGGAATGCCAATGCAATGTGAGAGTGAGGAATTTATTTCCAAGAACATGAAGACTTTTATCTGCAAAAAGAGATAGAAGATATCAAGAATGTGGAAATTTGCACAAACCAAGCTCTCTTCTTAAAGATGAGAATTGTTTTCAGGAAGAGGCTTAGTGAAAATATCTGCAATTTGTTTTTCAGTTTCAATGAAGTGAAGTTCAAAATATTTCTTAGTAACCTCATCTCTTAGAAAATGGCGACTTATTTCAATATGCTTTGTTCGTGAATGCTGAATTGGGTTTTTAGACAAATTAATAGTACTAGTGTTATCACAAAAGATAGGAATACAACCCAATTTGTGATTATAGTCTAGGAGCTAATGTTTCACCCAAAGAACTTGAGTACCACAACAACCAGTCGCAACATATTCAGCCTCTGCAGTGGATAGAGCTACTGAATGTTGCTTTTTGGAAGCCCAAAAATTAAGCATCCACCTGGATATAAACACAAGCCACTAGTACTTTTTCTATCAAGCTTACAACCAGCATAATCAACATCACAATAAGAATTAAATCTAACTTGCAACCAGCAGGATACCAAATTCCAAGTTCACATGTTCCAACAAGATATTTGAAAATTCTTTTGACAACTAACATGTGACTTTCTTTAGGATTGACTTGAAATCGAGCACACATGCACACACTAAATTGTATGTCTGGTCTAGAGGTTGTGAGGTAAAGTAGAGAGCCAATCATACCTCTGTAGGTCTTTGGATCTACTAACTTACCAAGTGAATCTTCCTCTAACCTTACATTTATTCCATTGGTGTGCTTGAATGCTTGAGGTGCTGAAAGTCAAACCTTTTCAGAAGTTCTTTCACATACTTTGTTTGACTTATGAAAATCCCTTCACTGGTTTGATGTGCCTGCAATCCCAAAAAGATTGTAAGTCTCCCATCAAACTCATTTCAAATTCAATTTCATGTGATCAGCAAATTCAGTACATAGTTCTTTATTTGTAGACCCAAAAATTATGTCATCAACATAGATTTGAACAACAATGATTTGATTATTGACAATTCTTGTAAACAAGGTTTGGTCTACATTACCTCTTGTGTAACCTTTATTCAACAAAAATGAGCTCAAACGGTCATACCAAGCTCTTGGAGCTTGCTTAAGACCATAAAGAGCCTTATTGAGTTTGAAAACATGATCATGATATTTTTGATTTTCAAATCCGAGAGGTTGTTCTACAAAAACATTTTCTTTGATGTATCCATTTAAGAAAGCACTTTTCACATCCATTTGATAAACTTTAAATTTTAGGGATGATGCAAAAGCAAGAAATATTCTCACAGCGCTTCTAGTCTAGCTACAGGGGCATATGATTCTTCAAAATCAATTCCAAACTCCTGATTGTACCCCTTGGCAACTAGTCTCGCTTTATTCCTAACAACTTGTCCATTTTCATTCAATTTATTTCTGAACACCCATCTAGTACTAATAACATATTGGTCACTCGGTCTAGGTACTAATTCCCACACTTGATTTCTGTCAAATTGATGAAGTTCATCATGCATTGCATTAATCCAATCCTCAGTAGTTAGGGCTTCATCAATGGACTTGGGTTCAATTTGGGAAATTAGCGCTAGTGGGTCTTCATTTATTGCTTTCAGAAAAGATGATCTAGTTCTAACTCTATCATGCACCTTACCAACTACATTCTCAATTGGATGATCTCTTGGAAATCTATTTTCAGGAATTACCTCTTGGGATGCATTCAGTTCTGGAACGATATTACCTGAACCACTTGTGGTAGGTGATTGATTGTCCAGATTTTCAAATGGATCTTCATCCTCTTCAACAGTTGGTGAAGATTCGACAACGAAGTCATCCTCTTCATTATTTTGAGGAACCCTGCAAGATGTAGAGTCATCAGTTTGATATAAGTTTTCATCAAAAACTACATGTGGAGATTCTTCCACAGTTTTATTCTTGAGAATGGAAACTCTATAAGCTCTAGAAATTTCTGAATATCCAATAAAATGGCTTTAAGACTTTTGACATCAAATTTATCAAGATTTTCTTTATTGTTGTTATGTACAAAACACTTGCAACCAAAGATTTTAAAATAAAACAGAGTTGGCTTTTTGTTTTTCAAAAGTTCATAGGGGGTTTTTCTGATTTTTGGTCTGACCAATGCTCTGTTCAAGATGTGATTTGCTGTGTTCACAGCTTCAGCCCAGAAGGATTTGGGTAATTTACTTTCTAAGAGCATAGATCTAGCCATTTCCACTAGAGTTCTATTCTTCCTTTCCACAACTCCATTTTGTTTTGGAGTTCTTGGAGAAGAGAATCTGTGAAAAATGTTCCGTTCAGCACATACATCAGAAAAATATTTGTTTTCAAATTCTCCCCCATGATTAGTCAAAATGGATTTGATTTTATGTGAAAAACCCATTGAGGCAGTGGTGCATAAATTCCTGAATTCTAAACAAGCATCACTTTTGTGGATAGAAAGATGACCCAAGTGTATCTAGTAAAATCATCAATGATGACAAATCCATATCTTTTACCACTAAGACTAAGAATTCTTGTTGGCACAAAAAGGTCCATATGAAGTAATTCTAGTGGCTTAGAAGTGAGTACATCATTGAAAATGTTAAAAGATTTTTTAGTTTGTTTTCCTTGAGCACAAATCCCACAAAGTTGATTTTCAACATTTGGAAAAGATTCGGGAAGTCCATTAACCAGATTTAGCCTTAAGAGTTTATTTATTGTGTTGAAACTTGCATGACCAAGTCTTTTGTGCCATGTCCATGCAATTTCATTTTTATTTGTCACCAAACAAATGTTTTCAGCAAAGTTTTTATCAAGATTGATCATGTAGACATTGTTTTCTCTTTTGCCAAAGAATTTTATTTTTTCAGTTGAAGAATCAATTATTTTGCAAAAATCAGATTCAAAAACAACCTTGTGACCTTTGTCACACAATTGACTAATGCTCAAAAGATTATAATCCAAACCATCAACTAACAAAACATTTTCAATTGAGTTTGAGGAGGATTTACCAACCTTTCCAGATCCAATGATTTTCCCTTTATTTTTACCTCCAAAGTAACAGATCCTCCTTCCTTTTCAATCAGAAATGAAAACTTTGTTCTGTCTCCAGTCATGTGTCGTGAACACCCACTGTCAAGGACCACACATTGGAGTTGGGTGCACAACTTTTCTACATAAATCAGATCAGAGAAGAAAAGATTTTGGTACCCAACATTGTTGAGACCATCAGTTTTTTGAGCAAAAATAATAAGTCTTTTCTGATCCAAATTGAGTTGTTTTTGGCTTTTTGTTTTGTTTAAGAAATGATTTCCCTTTTGGCATTTTAACATTCTGATTTGGAATGAAAACACCAGTGTTTTTCCTTTCATGAGTAGGGAAATTATGTATTTTGGCATGATTGTTTATGTATGGAAATCCAAACCAAGAATTCTGTTGATATCTTGGAACCTTTGAATAAAAAGATTGTGAATGGTACCAATAAGGATTATGATACCATTGATTCCAGGAATTGATCCAATTAGATTGACATGATGTCCTGGATCTCCAATAACCATCATGAAAGTTTGTTTTTGTGTTTTTACAATTTTTTAAATTTTTATTTGAATTTCTGTTCAACTGGTTGTTGTTTTTCAGAATTGGACAGGTCGACCTGTGTTGGACTGGTGTTGACTCAGCAGTAATGTGGTGTCGACCTGTTTTGTTTCTTTTGTTTAGAAACATTCTTTTTGTTCTGATTCTTGGGTATTTCAGATGTGTTCTTTGACATTTGTTTATTTTTGTTTTCTGGACTAGTGCTTTTGACAAATTTTATCAAAGGAATTTTTGAAGGTTTTCTTTATTTTCACCAGATTTATTCTTCAAAGATTTTTCTGTGGTGAATCCTAGTCCATATTTTTCAGCATTCATTTTAAGTCCTAACAATGCATCAAGATTTTCTTTTCCATTTGTGAAATTTTTTATCACTTGATCCTTTTACCCAACAACTTCTTGAGTTTCTGAACTTCATCAATGACTTGTTGCTTTTCTTTTTGTTGCAATTCTATTCTTTCGGAAAGTTTTTCAAAATCATTGTTGGCCTTTTGAGATGCATTTTGAATTCATCAATGTCATTCAAAAGATCTTCTTTTTCTTCATTGAGTTCAATTATTTCATTTTCAAGTTCAAATATTCTTCTGTTTAAGGAAGTATCATGCAAGACATTTTCAATTTTCTTTTTCAGATATTTGTTTTCTTTTCTTATTTCAGAATATTTTCAATCAACTCAGCATATGCATCTTGCCAATCTTCAATGGAATATTGTTCAAAAGAAGAACTTACCTTTCCATCACTGCTGTTGGTCATAAAGCATAACGCCTCATTCACAGAACTTGAGGAGTTCTCTTCTTCATCTTCACTTTGGTCTTCATCCGACCAAGTTGCTATCATGGCTTTTGGCTTCTTCAATTGTTGTTCTTCTTGTATTTGTCCTTTTTGATCTCAGGACACTCACCTTTCATGTGTCATGAATTGTTGCACCTGTAGCAAACAATATCTTCATCAATTTTTTGATTTCTGCTAGCATTAAAATTTGAAGAAGAAGCATTCCTTTTAATAGAAGAATATTTTTTCTTTCCATTGAATTTTCCTCTTCTTGATTTTAAAAATTTTCTGAATTGCCTAGTCATGAGGGCAAGTTCATCCTCATTAGACTCAGACTCTTCAGAACTTGATTTTTCTTGACTCTTCTCTTTGTTGTTTGATGAAGTCTTAAGTGCTACTGGTTTAGCTTTAAGCATATGTTCTTCACTTCTTTTCAGATTTATTTCATAAGTCATTAAAGATCCTATGAGTTCATCCAAAGAAATTTTGGATAAATCCTTAGAATCTTCAATTACAGTGGCCTTAGTATGCCAGATGGATGATAGAGAGCACAAAATCTTTCTTACCAAATCAGCATCAGTGTACTCTTTACCTAGTGCCTTCAGTCCATTGCTGATTGTCATAAACCTAGCAAATATTTCAGAAATTGATTTATCAGATTTCATCATAAGCAATTCATATTCAGAAACAAGTATGTTTGCTTTGCTTTCCCTAACTTGAGATCTTCCTTCATACATTAATTCAAGTTATCCCACATTTCCTTAGCCGATTTACACATGGATATCCTTGAATATTCTTTAGGGTGGACTGCACACTGAAGCATGTTCATGGCACTATAGTTAAGAGTGGCTTTCCTAATCTGCTCTCTAGTCCAATTCTCCTCATCTCCCTGATTTTCATAAGGACCCACTTCAACTATCCTCCATATTTCATAGTTTTGAGCCCTAAGAAAAACTTGCATGCGATTTTTTCAATAAGAGTAATCAGACCCATTAAAGAATGGTGGTCTATTAATGGAATGGCCCTCAGCTACAAATCTTTGAGAATCCATTAATCACAATGAAAGAGCAAGCAAACAATTCAAGCAATTAACACAGAGATCAACAGAAGTAATCAAATCAGATCAGAAACAGATATTAACCCGCTCTGATACCAATTGTAGGATCGAGTGATTAGGTGAAGCAGATTTACAAGGGGGGGGGGGGTTTGAATAGATCTAACATCAATTAATGCAGAAGTTTAAGCAATTCTAAATTACTTCAAATCCGAGATCAATTCAGACAAACAAATTACTGATCTGAAGTGTGGGTGTGTGTGGATTATGTATGATTAGTGTGTGTGAGAAAATCAATTAGAAGTGTGAACGAAATCCCTATGAATTCATCTAGCGCAATACAAAGTCAAACCACAATTCAAACCACTGCACAAAGGATTTTTAGGTGGTTCAGAAATCTCCTCTAGTGACTCCTATGTCCACCCCTCACACAGTGAGGCCACACTACTCAAAACCTTGAGTACAATACACACTGGAGCACGACGACTCCAAACAACCTTGAGCACGATGGCTCAACACACAACCTTGAGTTCAACGACTCACAAACTGAGCACGACAGCTCAAACAACAATCGGAGCACGACGACTCCAAATTGAGCACGACGGCTCAAACCACACAGTGAGTGCGACGACTCACAAACCAGAGCTTGACGGCTCACAGTAAAAAAGCTAGATCAAACACAAAAGATATCAGATCCTCTAGCAATGATCTGATTCAATACAGATTTGTACACAGAAATTTGTGCAGAACTTCATGCACAAATCTCATAGACGAAATAAGGAAGAACAAACTTAGAAGTGAGAGAAATGGATGTAGAATGAGTGTTCTTCGATGAAGAGGCCTTGCAGACACTTGAATTGAGGAGCCTGATGGAAATTGATGGAGATTCTCCTCAATTGGCGATGCTCTTCTTTGATGGCATCTGAAATGCCAGAAATCCTTCTTCTACTGCTCCTCTTCAGTTGGATCTGCTCCCTTTCCTAGCACAGCAAGCTTCTCTCCAGAGATTTCCCTCGATTCCCACGTGCTTCCTCTTGAAAGGATGACCTGCAACTTTTGGAGATAGAGCAAGATCTGTAAAGCCCCCTTTTTGCCGCCAAAAAGCTTCTTCTGGAAGTTTATGGGCTCTCTTGCCTTTGGGGTACAAGGAACATGGGTATTTATAGCCCTATATGTCCATAAAGTGCCTTGGGGTGCATGGGCATGGAAAGGCAGATTCCCTTGATCCCCAAGCGGCCACGTGTCCAGAGAAATTCACGTTTTTGAGTTTCAGTCGAAGTGTGTCGACACACAGGCAGACTGTGTCGATACCACAGGCAACTACTGCAGAATAGGCTTCTAGGATAGGGAACTAGTGTCGACACACAGGTGGACTGTGTCGACACCACTGGCGGACTGTGTCGACACACAGGCAGACTGTGTCGACACCACTGGCTACTGCTTCAGAACAGGCTTTTGGGACAGTCATCTAGTGTCGACACACAGGTGGACTGTGTCGACACCACTGTGACAAAAGTGGGTAAACCTGAAAATGTAAAGTATAAACCATTAATACAAGATATTATCATTAAAATGTGAGATATTAAACATCAAAAACATGTTGTTTATGCATTGTTGTGATATGTATAAAATGTTTACATGTTCAATTAGTCATCATTTGAATATGTACAAAATGTACAAAATGTCATCATCAAAATCAAGTTATGAGTGATGTTCATTGGTCATCATTAAATACAACTTTAGAAACTTCCAAAACACACTCAACCCAACAATAACATGCACAAAGCTTAAACATATGGAAGGAGTACCACTAGCAAGCATCCGCCCGTGTAAATCACAAGAGCACTATGAGCACGGGGCAGATCGCTCCAAAACAAGCTCCATCCACACCAACAAGTAAGAGAGCAAGAGATCCCTATAGATTTTAAAGAACCGAACCCACGAGGGGCCTTCACGATAACACGGCTGCCTCCTCCTCGCTCCACGCCACTCCGCCGCTCCGCCACGAGCTCATCGGCGACTCCCCCATGCCCAAGCCACTGGAGGAAGAAGGGGGAAGCCTCCCCACCTCGGAGAGGAGAAGGGAAAGAAAAGAGAAGAAAGAGGCACCTGTCAGGTTTAAGGCCTCAGAGCTGAGGTCGCGACAGGATGCCTGTCGTGTCCTCAACCAGAACGCGACGCCTACCTCGTCGCTTTGTCAAAAGTTTCGACAGGTCTTCTGCCAGGCTGATAGCCTCCACACCACGTGTCACACATACATGCTACTCAAGTGAACGCGACAGCTGGCACGTCGCCTTCACACCTACACTGCGGACACGTGGCACACCAGCCAATAGACAATGGGAACGCGACACAAGGGTTGTCGCCTTCTCAACTAGAAGATGACAGGGAACATGTTGCGTTCAGAATGCGACACCTCGATCTGTCGCGATCCCAAGGACAACACCAAGCAAGCCAAAACCCAGAACGTTACAATACATCCAACAAAAAAATAATTTTGTCCTCGAAATTAAGGGTGAACATGGTCGGAGAAAACCAACAGGTGCAAAGTGACCACTAAGTCGCACTGCGACTTCCCGGTGGTCGCCACCACGAGCCTGCCACAAAGGGAGTGCCTAACCAGACATCCGACGGCTCCCAGGGTGCACAACAACAGTGCAGAGCACACAAGTAAGAGAGCAAGAGATCCCTACAGATTTTGAAGAACCGAACCCACGAGGGGCCTTCACGACAACACAGCCGCCTCCTCCTCGCTCCACGCCACTCTGCCACTCCGCCACGAGCTCGCCGGCGACTCCCCCACGCCCAAGCCACTAGAGGAAGAAGGGGGAAGCCTCCACACCTCGAAGAGGAGGAGGGAAGAAGAAGGGAAAGAAAAGAGAAGAAAGAGGCGCCTGCCAGGTTTAAGGCCTCGAAACTGAGGTTGCGTGTAGTAACCTTGATTTTTAAAATCGCAATAAAATAAAAATTTTAATTAATGAGATAAATACATTTAATTAGAATAAATGAGGAATAAGTGAAATAAAAGAAAATTAAATCAAGCCCATTAAGTTAATCAATAATGGGTTGTGTAAATGACTCAAATACAAAATAGATGGGCCTAATTGTGAGAAGTCCATCATGGGATGGGAAGTAATTAAGCTAAATTCGGAATAAAAATAAGTAGTAATTAGTAAAAGGTTTAAATAATTATTAAATAGCCCATATCTATCCTAAAAAGAGTCCTAGACTTACCCTAACTCTGTACCCACGAAATTGGATCCCTTCCCAATCCTATTAGGTAGATAAAGGCAAGAAAAGGGAGATAAATATGGGAAATTCGGAGTTTGAGGAAAGGGAAGAGTCTTAAGGAAGAAAGGACTCTATTAGCAACCAAATACACCCTAATCCGACCCTATCACCCTCATTTGCGTGCTGAGACTTTGGGAGACGAAGGGAGAGGCTGGAGAACATAGGAGCTTGGAGGAGAAGGGCTTGGAGCTTGGTTTTTCATCTTCTATTTCATCATCAACCCTAGTTTCTTGTCAACACAGAAAGGTAGGCAATCTCTGAAGCTTAAATCGTGTAAAAATTTTCCTAGGTAGTCTTCATGATCCCCTTTGAAAGCCCTTTGATTTCGCTCTATTTCGTTCTTCCATGAGGGCAAATTAAATGCCCAAACTTCTATTAACATGTTGAGCCCGAACCATCATGTTTGTGCTCAATCCTCGTTTGTACATGGTCCCATGTCTTGAAATAATTGTCATAAATACTACATGATCCTAGCTTTCAAACGCCCCTATTTGCCCTAATTTTCATCTTGTATCCGTGGCAAATTAATTCATTGTTCCTTGACTATGCATGTTTTGGTTAATGAAAAGTAACCTAGTCAAGCATATTCTATACATGACTATTTTCTAATTCATCATACCAGTGATAGATCTTCATGTCTACTCTTGTTTAAAATTAGTTTCATGATTTATGGATCACTATATGATTTAATATCGATTTTTGAAGTGGACTGTGTCATGAAAGGAGGGATGGAACCCACTTGGAAAAGGGGAAATAGCTCGTTTCTGGGGTCGGGCCGCCTTCTAGTGTCACGACGACCCGACCTATCACAATCTCAGAGGGGGTCGCGACAAGGGGGTTCGTTGCATTCTGAACGTGATGGGTCGACATGTTGCGACCTGCCCCCGGTTCACCCCAGCACCCGGTTCAGCAGAACGCGACCGGTCATCGTGTCGCGACCTGATTACGACCGTGAACCCCGTCGCGACATGATTCCTAATCGCGCCATACAGGGGCGTCGCAATGACCTTAACATGACATGCTTGCGCGTCGCGACCTGACTCTCTGATCGTGCCAGACACTAGCGTCGCGACCTGATTGCGCCACCCAGTGCGTCTCGACCTCAAAGTCGTGGCCAGAACCTGAATTTGCACTTATACCCTGCTTAATATGTCAATACAACCACATTTAGTTTTAAATAAACACTGTCATGCATAAATTCAATTTGTTAATTTATAATGGGCAATATTTTGTGAAATTAATTAATGTAAAAATTATGTGCACAATCATACATGTCCTCTTGATTTCTTACACATGCACACACTAAACATTCATAATATATCTGGTAATTTAGCGAAATAATTACTAAATTTCCCTATTTAATTAATTACACTTGTCTTCGTTATATTCGCGCGTTTTATACACTGTTACCATTTCCCTCGGCCTTGGAGCACTCGAGGCACGACGGACCCTAGTTTTCTACACTCTCTCTTGGCATGGACCACCTCTCCATCGAGAAGACTCCTGACTGGACTAGGGAATCCTTGTCAAGGCCTCCGTAAGTCTTCTTGGGTTTGGCACATGTCCTTAGCTGACAAGCTGGTTGTACCCTTAAAACCCGTTACACCCCTAGGGAACAGTATGATCCAAACGACTTTAGTGTTTCCTTCTTACCTTGTGATCAAGCCGGACCACCTGGCCCGTGTTCATGGCACGGCTAGTGGGCGGTTGTGACTTCTACCAGACTGCCGGTACTCGACCTGGTGCTGTGCAATGGATACTATCATGGTTTAACGTCGTTTTACGATTATACCCTTATCTCATCTACTATCTCGTTACTCTCATCTGTTCACTTTCACTCTATACTCTCATCTAATTCGTCTATTACTCTCATCTCTTCTTGGAACTCTATTTGGCCATACAATTGATTGTCTAAAATAACAAGTGCTATATGCCAATGCAATAGGGCTCGGTCTGGTCCTGGGGAGAGCTCCCGAAGAGTGCCATTTCCTTGCAAGGGTTACATGATCTGGATGTGTACGACATGCATCCAGTGCCATTTAATACTATAACAATTAATCGTTGACAATCAAAGTGCTATCTATTCAAGTGCTATACAAGTGCTATTATCGTTACATGGCCATTCTATTATCGTTATTGTTGTGCTATTTTCACTATACAGTGCTATTGCTCTCTTGCTATTGTTACTTGCTCTACATGACTATACTCTTTCATTACCCTGCCATTTAAGACATTAATTATTTAAAACATGCTTGTTCTCATGAGATATTAAGTCCTACTGGGTGTTATTCACTCATCCTGCATATTTTATTCATGTGTTCAGGTGAGTCGGATGGTGACCACACTCACGAGGATGGGTACGAGGATGATGTCCAAGAGTGACCAGTTTCAACAACTACTTGCATAGTAGATAGTTAGTACAGTTATGAGTCGTTTAGTCAGTATGTACTAGTTTGGATTTCAATAAAGTACTCTGGGCCCTAGTTATGGCTCTGATCAGTTGATGTAATAGTTAGGTCATGGTGTTTGATGGAATATTAATGAAATTGGAGTTATTTGATATTATTCCAATTGAGCAATGGTTGGCCATTTATTTTATCGCTCTGTACTATTTAATAATTATAATATCACTCCGATATTCCGTATCGGGGTGTTACAGTTTTGTGGTATCAGAGCCTAGGTTATTCTTAAGCATAGGATGATCTAGGTTTGACCTGCCTTGACTTAGAGTCTAAATTCCGTACCTATGTGAGATGGGTAGAACCAAGGGTAATAAGATAAAAATCAACTCACACACGCACAAACTTAGTGCAAACTCAATGACTTACATTTAAATTCTCTTTTGAAGGAACTTAAACACTAGCAATGGCAGTTAGAGCGTGCTCAACTCCGTGACATGCAACACACAATCCAACAGCTTACTCAGGCATTACTCCAGGCTGCTGGAGCTCATAACAATAATAACCGAGGAGCTGGAGAGTTACATCGGAACTTCCGCAATCTGAACCTGCCTCGATTTAGTGGGTCTACTGATCCTGATGAGGCCGAGAACTGGCTCAAGGAGATTGAGCGTATCTTCCGCGTTATGCAATGCGCGGATGGAGATAAGCTTTTACTAGTGACATTCCAGCTAGAGAGGGACGCCTGTGCGTGGTGGGAGTCCATTGAGGCAACAAGGGTAGATGCACAATTCACATGGAATGAGTTCAAGGAACACTTCAACTCTAAGTACTTTTCTGAACGGGTCCAAGAAAGGAAAGCCACTGAGTTTGCAGCACTGAAGCAGAAGAGCCTTACTGTTGCTGAGTATGAAGCTCAGTTCTCCAGGTTGGCACGATATGCCAATCATCTGGTGAGCACTGAGAGGATGAAGGCGAAGAGATTCCTCAACGGCCTCAGACCCGCTTATATCACACAACTGGCACCATTTGATATTCAGACTTATCCGGAGATGGTTAAGAAAGCACAATGTCTGGAGGATGTGACCGAACTCACAGAACACATCAAAGGTAGAATGGTAAAGAAGGAGCAGACATCCGGAGCACCGAGCAAGCCCACTAACGACAAGAAAAGGCCGTTAAGTATCACTGACGGGCCAAGCCAAGAGCGGAAGCCCAAAGTCCCCACCCCTACTGGTCCGAACAACAAGCCTAGATGCAAACATTGTGACAAGCTATGTCACACTGCAGAGGAGTGTTGGAGGAAGGGAGGTGCATGCCTTCGTTGTGGTAGTCGAGAGCACCATATACCCAACTGCCCTCTACTGAAAGAGAATGAGAAGCGTCCTACAGGACAAAGGAAGCCCGGCCGACTGTAGGCCTTGCAGAAGGTGGAAACCATTGAGGAGGGTGGAGTAGTTGAAGGTACTCTACCAGTCTTTTCTCAATCAGCATTTCTTTTGTTTGACACTGGTGCAACAC
This sequence comes from Colocasia esculenta, assembly GCA_014218235.1. Lineage (NCBI taxonomy): Eukaryota > Viridiplantae > Streptophyta > Magnoliopsida > Alismatales > Araceae > Colocasia > Colocasia esculenta. Next base: position 38,541,616 of record CM024764.1, read on the forward strand.
ATTCATTTATATCACAAGCATTTGCTGATACATTAACTGAAAAACCTGCATCTATGGAATTTGAACTACCTGTCACAACACCATTGGGAGAAAAGGCTCAATTGAATAAATATTTTCCATTAGCTGATGTAAGGATTGGTGAACTCAATCTTAGAGCAGACCTGAACTGTATGCCCATGGAGGGCTATGATGTTATTCTGGGAGCCGATTGGCTATCCACGTATGGGGCTATCGTGGATTGTAGAAGAGGGAAAATTTCCATTAGTGAATTCCCTAAATTGACCTTCACAGGACATAGACACAAGAGGCACTTGTCTCTCGTCTCTGCTATTAAGGCACATAACATGATAAGGAAGGGTGAGTGGCATTTCTTGCTGCCATTGTGGTTGAATAGAAAGCAACTAAGATATCGGACTTACATATAGTGCAAGAATACCCCGATGTGTTTCCTTATGAGCTGCCAGGCATTCCACCTGAAAGAGATGTAAATTTCTCAATTGATCTCATACCTGGAGCTGCATCGGTATCACGCCAACCCTACAGGATGTCCCCCGCAGAATTAAAGGAGTTGAAGGAACAATTGATGGAATTATTGGAAAAGGGATTTATCAGGCCAAGTACTTCTCCTTGGGGAGCACCAGTGCTGTTCGTCAAGAAGAAGGACAGATCTATGAGATTATGCATCGATTATAGGCACTTAAATCATCTCACTATCAAGAACAAGTACCCTCTGCCTCGAGTTGATGAATTGTTTGATCCGATATCAGGAGCTAAATACTTTTCTAAGATTGACCTTAGATCGGGATATCATCAGATGTGGATTAAAGATGCAGATATTTACAAGACAGCTTTCAGGAGCAGGTACAGTCATTATGAATTTGTAGTTATGCCTTTTGGACTAACCAATGCTCCTGCAGCTTTCATGCAACTAATGAACAACATCTATCGACCATACCTCGACAAGTTCGTCGTGGTCTTTATTGATGATATTCTCATATACTCCAAGACCAAGGAAGAACATGAGGAGTATCTGAGGATCGCTCTGCAGATCTTAAAGAACAACAAGCTCTACGCCAAATTGAGCAAGTGTGAATTCTGGCTCGAGGAGGTGTCATTCCTAGGCCATGTTATTTCCAAGGATGGTATCGTTGTCGATCCTTCAAGGTAGAAGCCGTACTCAATTGGGAAAGACTGACCAATGTCACTGAGATCAGAAGCTTTCTTGGACTGGCTGGCTACTACAGGCGGTTTATAAAAGACTTCTCCAAGATAGTTGTACCTCTTACGCGTCTTATGCGGAAAGTGAATCCATATGTCTGGAGCAAGGAGTGTGAAAAGAGCTTCTAGACACTCAAGCAATGTTTGACATCTGCACCAATCCTCGCGTTGCCAATCGAGGGCAAAGGATTCTCAGTCTACACTGATGCATCTGGACTCGGTCTAGGTTGCGTATTGATGCAGAATGAAAAGGTGATAGCATATTCATCAAGACAGTTAAAGCCACATGAAGTCAACTATCCTGTCCATGACTTAGAATTAGCTGTAGTGGTATTTGCACTTAAGATTTGGAGGCATTACCTATATGGGGAACAGTTCATTGTCTACTCTGAACACAAGAGCTTGAAGTACTTGTTTTCTCAGAAGGAGCTTAATATGCAACAACGTAGATGGCTAGAGTATTTAAAGGATTTCGATTTTAATATCCAATATCACCCAGGCAAAGGTAATGTAGTAGCTGATACACTTAGTAGGAAGCCAGTAGCTTCGTTATCTTGTTTAGTCATGGGCGAGATGTAATTACTTGAGCAATTTGCCAGTCTGGATCTGAATATTGAGAAAAGAAGTGAAAAGATGATAGTGGCTAATCTTAGAGCTCAACTCGACATCCTTGTCGAGATCAGAGAGCAACAGGCAAATGATCCATTCCTAGTCAGAGTTAGGGAGACCATAGCTGACAAGCCGGACTTCTCCATCGCTGAGGATGGAAGAATACTATTCCAAGACAGGACATGCATGCCTAACAATGAGAAGCTGAAGAGAAAGCTAATGGATGAAACCCACAAGACCAAGTACACAATTCACCCAGGCACAACCAAGATGTACCAAGACATGAAAAGGTCATTTTGGTGGCCCAACATGAAACATGAGGTGGCTAAGCATGCCGCACACTGCCTCACATGTCAACAGGTGAAAGCCGAACACCGTCATCCTGCGGGTGTACTTAGACCCCTGGACATACCTGAATGGAAGTGGGAAAGCATCGGAATATATTTCATCATGGGTTTACCCCGAACTCATGGTGAACTCGATGCTATCTGGGTTATTGTGGACCGTTTGACTAAGTCCACACATTCCCTTGCAATTAAGAGTACATGGAGTGTGGATGTACTAGGAGCCTTGTATGTGAAAGAAATAGTGAGATTACATGGAGTCCCCATGTCTATAGTCTCAGATCGTGACCCCAGATTCACTTCTAGATTCTGGAAGGGACTTCAGACTGCATTAGGCACGAAACTCAATTTCAGCACTGCCTTCCACCCACAGATAGAAAGGACAAACCAGATGGTGGAAGACATGCTTCGTGCTTGCTCTATAGATTTTGAAGGGTATTGGAATGAACAGCTGTCCCTAATAGAATTCACCTACAACAACAACTATCAGGCGAGCATTAAGATGGCACCATTTGAAGCACTGTACGGAAGAAGCTGCAGATCGCCAGTCTATTGGAATGAAGTAGGTGAACAGCAATGGCTGGGACCAGATATGGTGCAGAACACTAGCAGGGATATACATATTATAGAGACAAGATTAAGATAGCTCAGTCCAGACAGAAGAGCTATGCTGATAAAAGAAGAAGAGATTTAGAATTCCAGATCGGAGATCACGTGATGTTGAAAGTATCCCCGACCTGTGGATTTCAAAGGTTTGGGATGAAAGGCAAGCTAAGACCAAGATTCATAGGTCCATTTGAAGTGTTGAATAGAGTTGGCGAGTGGCGTACCGACTAGCACTACTCCCCAGTTCTCCACTGTACATAACATTTTCCATGTGTCAATGCTGAGGAAGTACGTGTATGACCCGTCACACATAATCAGCCATGATGACATTATCTTAAACAAAGACATGACCTATGAAGAAAGACCAGTGAAGATCTTGAACAAGAAGATGCAACAACTTCGGAATAGAGCTATACCCATGGTCAAGATACTCTGGAGAAATCACGAAGTAGAAGAAACCACGTGGGAGCCCGAAGCACTAATGCGACGGAATTATTCGGAGTTATTCAGTAAGTCACTCTTCCTCTCACGATCATATGAATTTGGGGACCAAATTCTTTTTAAGAGGGGGAGGATGTAGCAACCTTGATTTTTAAAATCACAATAAAATAAAATTTTTAATTAATGAGATAATACATTTAATTAGAATAAATGAGGAATAAGTGAAATAAAAGGAAATTAAATCAAGCCCATTAAGTTAAATCAATAATGGGTTGTGTAAATGGCTCAAATACAAAATAGATGGGCCTAATTATGAGAAGCCCATCATGGGATGGGAAGCAATTAAGCTAAATTCGGAATAAAAATAAGTAGTAATTAGTAAAGGGTTTAAATAATTATTAAATAGCTCATATCTATCCTAAAAAGAGTCCTAGACTTACCCTAACCCTTTACCCACGAAATTGGATCCCTTCCCAATCCTATTAGGTAGATAAAGGCAAGAAAAGGGAGATAAATATGGGAAATTTGGAGTTTGAGGAAAGGGAGGAGTCGAAGGGAGAGGCTGGAGAATGTAGGAGCTTAGAGGAGAAGGGCTTGGAGCTTGGTTTTTCATCTTCTATTTTGTCATCAACCCTAGTTTCTTGTCAACACAGAAAGGTAGGCAATCTCTCAAGCTTAAGTCATGTAAAAATTTCCCTAGGTATTCATGATCCCCTTTGAAAGCCCTCTAATTTTGCTCCATTTCGTTCTTCCATGAGGGCGAATTAAATGCCCAAACTTCTATTAACATGTTGAGCCCGAACCATCATGTTTGTGTTCAATCCTCGTTTGTACATGGTCCCATGTCTTGAAATAATTCTCATAAATACTACAAGATCCTAGCTTTCAAACGCCCCCATTGCCCTAATTTTCATATTGTATCCGTGGTGAATTAATTCATTGTTCCTTGACTATGCATGTTTAGGTTAACGAAAAGTAACCTAGTCAAGCATGTTCTATACATGACTATTTTCTAATTCAACATGACCAGTGATAGATCTCCATGTCTACTCTTGTTTAAAATTAGTTTCATGATTTATGGATCACTATGTGATTTAATATCGATTTTTGAAGTGGACTATGTCATGAAAGGAGGGATTGAACCCACTTGGAAAAGGGGAAATAGCTGTTTTCTGGGCTCGGGCCACCTTCTGATATGGCGATGGCTCGACCCGTCGTGATCTTAGAGGGGGTCGACATGTCGCGACCTGCCCCCGGTTCACCCCAGCACCCGGTTCAGTAGAACACGACCGGTCATCGTGTCGCGACCTGATTGCGACCGTCAACCCCGTCGCGACATGATTCCTAAATGTGCCATGCAAGGGCGTCGCAATGACCTTAACGTGATACGCTTGTGCGTCACGACCTGACTCTCTGATCGCGCCAGACACTGGCGTCGTGACCTGATTGTGCCACCCCGGTGTAGGTTACATTTTTCGCTCCTTTTCGAGGGGATGAAGAATAGTAGGCCCACAAAGAGGGGTGGAGAATGAGAAATGGGAGGAAAAGATGGGAAATAAAATAAAAGTGATCGCCATGCACGCGAGGGTGCCGAATGGAAATGCACTGCGAGGGGTGCGAGATGGAAGAATGATCGTGAGCGTACCTTTTGAAGCGTGGAGATTGCACGATGATGATGTGGGTCCCTTCGTCCTCTACGAACACGGCCGGCCGCGGTAGAGGGCATTTTCCTCGTTTGATTACCCTGACAAAAGAAACAAAGAAAATAAGGTGATTAGCCAAATGATGTGTAGTATTGAATCCCGAACGAATAAATGAAATGAATAAAATGGGGATGACTCACTGGATGGTGGTTTTTAAACCCCTAAAAGTAGGTATGTGTGTGTGTGTGTATGTATGCATGTGTGTGTGTAAAAGAAGTAAAATGGGCCATGTGGGGCCCAGAGGAGATAAATGAAAAGGAAAGAAAGGGGAAGGGGGGTGCTTCCCCAAATGTTGGTGCGGTGTGACGGCCGTTGCCGGAATTGATGGAGGACGTGGAGGAAGACGCTCCTGCCCACGTGTGGAATGGAAGGATATGACAGCGCGGACTCTGGGAAGAAGGACGGATCGACGCGGATGATGCTCCTAGGGCCGAGGTTGTGGTGAGAATCTGACAGGGCTTCGCCGCTTCATGGAACCCCCCTTCTACAAATGATCCTAGGGGGTCAATTTAAGGGGTGAAATCATTGAATCGAGTCGGGTACAGCCGCCATGACAAGAAGCTAAATCGCGTCTGGGTGTTAGGCCGCGACTTGAAATGCTGCGGGCTAGGGCGCCGCGACAAGGATTGAATCGTGTTTGGGCGGCAGGCCGCTTTTTAGAAAGTCAATTTTGATGGGACATGCGCATGATGGCCGTCATGTCTCTAAATCGCATCATGTTAGGATGCCGCGATAAGGAGGGGAATCGTGTCCGCCGTGGCTACCGCAACTTGAAACGCGGCGGCCATGGCCGTCGCGATTACGTTAGGGCAATTTTCGAGGCAATCTGCTCATGCGCTGTCTATTGAAAGCTTTAGGATTTGACCTTTGAAATAGCGTCGTGCTGACAGGACATGATTTCTGGATTTTGTCATGATTTCCCAACGTAGGCTCTCAAGTGCGGTGACTTCTGGGGTATAGCCTTTTTGACTTTTAAATCGCGGCGGTCATGCCGGACGCGTTAATGATATAGCGTCCCGCATGGCCATTGTGTTAAGGTTGCACCCTTAGAGGCCGTCGCGTTAAGGCTGCGCCTGTTATAGCCGTCGCGATAAGGTCCTGAATCGCGTCCACCATCCGGATGCCTTTTATGATGCGGTTGCCATACCCGTCACGACAAGGAATTGACGCCTATAATTCTCGAGGGGCCCTGGAAACGGAGGGGAAGCACCGGGGGAAGAAGGGGGTGATCTAGAATGATGGGGAAAAACACTCTTTCAAGGCAAAAGGAAGGTCATTTGTGTTATTATGGCGCAACAAAAAAATTTGCCGTGGTGGAGCCGAATTCGCGTGTCTACAGCTACCACGCCTTGGCGTCTGCTTTGCAGGGGAGCGAAGCGAAAGGGACACGAAGTGGAATGCAATGGAGTGAAATGGAGTGTAGTGTAATGAAAAGAAATGAAGTGTAGTGAAGTGGAGTGTAGCGGGAGTGGACTGAAGAGTAGACGCTAAGGTGAAAAATAGACACGCGTAATCTTTGGGTGACTGCCACCTGATGAGAGTCTTTCACCAACAACCTAGGAGTCACCACCGGAAAGAAGACCTAAAGAAACAAATGCTTGGACAAAGGAAATGGATAAGAAAGGGAAGGTTCCACGGTCACAAAAAGGAAAGAAAAGATCAACTTCCAGCGTCGGGGAAGTACTTAAGGACATAATCCGTTAGGTTTCACCATTGGGGGCGTCTGCCACTGCCTTAGGTAGATCTTGGGGAAAGAAGGAGAGATCAACTTCCAGCGAAGGGGAAGTACCTAAGGACACAATCCATTAGGTTGCACTGTCAGGGGCGTCTGCCATTGCCTCAGGTGGATCTCTGGGAGTAAAAAAAAAAAAGAAAAGTAAAAGGGATAAGTCCAAACAAAAGATTCTTAAGGAAATTAGCCCGGAGGCGACAACAAAGGGAGTTGGGTATTCGACCCGGAATGGAATATTTCAAGATTGCTTTGGAATTTGAGGCGTGGATGGCTCTCAAGTTGGCTTGGAAGAGTGGTTTTCCACTGAGATTTCAATATGTATGTATGCTGGGCTAAAAGAAAAATAAGATAAAAAAGAGGAGTAGGAAATAACCAAGGATAATATTGTCACGCCAGTGAGTCAGGACCGGGGTTTCATGCATGGATCCGTCGTCCTCTCATGCCAAGCGTAACGGCCTATCCATGCGGCTAAGCATCCTCTGAGATAATCATTGTTTTTGATAGAGGGGAACTCAAATCCCAGATTCCTCAGAGCCACAAGGTCCTTGGTGTGCTCTAAGGGTATAACATATAGTAGATGCAGATAGTTGATGGTGAAGGCAGCAGTGGCCTAATGTCGTGCCAAATGAGGTAACTCGAATCCTGCGCTTAAAAACCAATTAGCCAAGATAACACAGATATCATGGAAAAACAGGATTCACGGCTTGGAGCATTAATAAAGCATTAAATAAACAACTCATTCGGTTTTTTGTTTCACCATGAGGATAGCGGATTTGGCTGAAAGAGATTGGAGTACAAGGATGGGAAGAATCAATGATTGGAGGGATTGATGTGATCTGATGCAGACAAGAGGTAATGTGCTTGCCTTGTGCAATGCCATCTAGGATTTATGGATTTTTGAAACTATTTGAATTTTGTGGATTTTAAAGATATTTGATTTTTTGTGGGTTTTGAAATGTTTGAATTTTTATGGTTTTGGAAATATTTGTATTTTTTGTTGAAATTTTTGGAATATTTGAAGTTTTGTGGGATTTGAAAGTATTTGGATTTTTGTTGATTTTGAAAATATTTGATTTTTGTGGGTTTGAAAGTATTTGATTTTTTTTGTGGGTTTTGGAGATATTCAAATTTTATGGATTTTTTGGAAGTATTTGATTTTTTGTGATTTTGGAATAATGCCATGCCATGGCGGCGTCAGAGTTATAAAAATTGACTGGTGATGGGTCTTTTTTACCTCCCGTTTCATTAAAGAATGCCCAGAGTAGGGCGTGCGTTTTAACTTGACGGCTACGAGATAATTGCACTTGGTTGATAGTGCCACTATCAAAGCCATGCCTGAAAAGGTGACTGAGTCTGGTAGGAAGAAGGGAAGAAAATTTTGGAGATAAGCTTTGTATGGGTATTGAAGAGTTGGGTGTTGACTTCCTTCCTTGGCACAACCGTCAGAAAGTTCAGTCTCATTTAAGCACTAGGGCTTTTGAATTATTTTGGAATCTTGAGTGATGACCATTTGATTGTAGGGACATGCGTACGACCGGGTCCATTGGATCTCCGTGGGGACTTTGCCACTCTTGCCATGCCCTATTATCATTGATTTGATTTTGATTTTTGCATGCATACGGCCGAGTCCATTTGGATCTCCGCGGGGACCTTGCCACTCTTGACATGAATTTCACTTTGATTTTTTGTTGGTCATTTGATTTACCCACTTTGGAGGACGTCTCTTCTGACGGAGGTGCTTTGGGTTGGTTGCCTTGCCCAGACTACCTCTGCTACCCATATTTTGGCCGAGTAAGGGGAGAAACAGACTTTTGTGCCTTTCAGGCCTGGCCGTGATGGTGACGGTGTCTATCGGGAACATCAGGCGCTTAGGGCGCCGTGAAGTGTGTGTAGGTGCCCGTGCTAAGGGCAAAATTTAATGACCCAGGAGGGAATTTTGGACTCCTGGCACAAAATTCTTATAACACAAATGCTGCGACGGCATGGCAATGGTGAATATTCAATTTTTGGATTTTTGATATTGCTAAAATATAGTAAGTTTTTAACATTAGATTTTTTTTCGGAAGGTAAAAGGGGACGAATGCCCTACATTGGGGTGAGACTCGGGGTCTAAAAGAATTTACATTTTTTGTTTGGAATTAAAATGTCAAGTGGGGGCTAAAACCCGAAACAATGCGAGAAGGGTCGAAGGACCCGATTAAAGGCGGTGAGGAGAGAGTGCAAGAAAGATTTTGGAGACTCCAGCGGGGCCGGAGGGGATTGGAGAAGAAGGAGGGCACGATGCCCTGAGAGAGGAAAGGATCCGGCGGGGCCGGGGGGGAGAAAGGAAAAAGCACACCGCGAGGGGCCAAAAAGGAGGGCGTGTCGCGTGGGGCGCAAGATGGAGATGTGCCACGTGGGGCACGGAGTGGAGATGTGCCATGTGGGGCACGGAGTGGAGATGTGCCACGTGGGGCACGGAGGGAGATGTGCGCGTGGGGCACGGAAAGAAGTTGTGCCACGTGGGGCACGGAAAGGAGAGTAAGGATTACAAAAAGGGGCGCGATGCCTGGTATAAGAAAATGGATTATACAAAAGATGAAAATAAAATGCCTCCCGTGGGGAGGGAATGTGGAGAACCCACGGGAAGGTGCTAAGCAGCACAAAAGATGATTCAAAAGAAGAGGGAGATGAAGGTCCCCTGGCCTTTTGCCTTACCCGGCGTTTGGGCTTCTGCTTGGGAATCAGCGTTCTGACCCTTAAGTACTTCCTCATAAATTTTGCCCAACAGGCGGAAGATCATGCTCTTCTCCGAGGGATTGAGCTCTCGATGATTGGAGGGCTGTCGACTTCCGTCAGAGTTTCAATGAACAGTAGCAAACCCCTTGGAATATAGCTGAATGAAAGGATGGGGAGTTCCACTGGTAGAGTTGGAAGCAACAATGATGGGACTGTGCCCAAAGATTGTAAAGCATGTGATATGGAGAGGGGCACGACCCCTTGAATAATAGATTGTGCCAATGATTTGGCGTTGGAGTGCGTGAGCATAATCTGAGAAGCTGACCCTTCACTAGAGTGGGAGGTTCACAAAAATGGTGTGAGGGGTCATGAGAGCTTTGAGGGTTTGATTCCCTATGAGTATTTTAAATTGAACCCAGTTGGCAATGGGTATGAGTGGCATAGATTTAGAAGGCCTCTTGACGGCCATGATTTGGGGGAAGGACTCCCACTCGGTGAATGTGCCCGGTATGGAAACAATGACCGGCATGCGAGGAATAAAATCTGGATTTTAAAAAGCATGCCTGGTCCCGAGACTTCCTTCTTTTGCTGGCGCAGCTTTTCGCTCCTTAAAAACTTGCGCCTGCTCCATCGGATGGGGGTAGAGGCGGATGGGGTGGAAAGCTGTATGGCCTGTGGAGGCGTAATGCGTATGAAGGGGAAGATTTGCTCAGGTTCGGTTGCCAAGGGTGTTGGCGTAATGGAAGGTGTAATGGTGGGTGGAGGCTTAATTATGGAAGGTTTGATGATAATGGATGGTAGTATAGGAGGTGTAGGTAAATGGCATACGAACATGACCTCGGAAGGTTCATCGTCGTAGCACCAAGTGGTTTCCTAGATGGGTTCGGCATTGGCAACTTCAGCCCGAGGAACAGGCTGTGATGGAGGTGGAGGTTGTTGTGGGGGCAGTTGTGGTGGGGGTACGAGAATCGGCATGGGAGCCGGAGCTGGTGCAACGTAGGGCACAGAAGCTTCTTCATGGAAAATAGGGGCGTCGTAGGGCCTGGTTGGAGGTTGTTGAGTCCGAGGAGGACGAATCAGTGGACGCCTGGGTGGTGGCATGTTGTGATAGATGGGTGTTTGTGGAGGTATATACTGGGTGTTTGTTATATGGTGGTGAGGTGGATGGTGGATGGCGTCCACTGATCCGATCTTTCTCGGTTTAATTTGATCAAATAGCACCATGATTGGGGAGTCCATTAAATGGGCTTGAATGTAACGTCCCCGCTGTTTATATGTGTTATGTTTTGTTTTTGATTATGAACAATCCAAATTAATGTTATGAGCATATTTGAAACATGATCAAGCAAATGATAATCAAGAAAGATCATCTCAAGTGATTGTCTAAATGTTCTTTATATCTCACTAACAATGCTCTTAAATGTAGGTGTGAGTGTAGGCATGACAATGCACCAAATTCCAGAGCAAAAAACTCAAGAAAGTCACATTCAACAAGTGCCTGTCGACAGACCCACAAGTCCCTGTCGATAGCTACACACAGGGAGATCAGACAGGTTTCAGGACAAGTGTACCTGCCGACAGATCCAACTCGTCTGTCGACAGATACACACAAGAAATCATTTCCCGCAAGGCCAGTCTTCTGGATTTTTGCAAACCTGTCAGCACCTGTTGACAGATACATAGCTTGTTGTCGATAGACGAAGAGAAGATCTCAGTTCTGAGATTTGGACATGTTTCCAAGTTGGGTGTTTCCATCTACCACGACTCTCCATACTTAAACATCCATATATAAGGAATGTTTTGAAGGTATTCCTGTACAGAAGCAGCCACCATACAAAACCCTAAGGAAATCCAATAGAAAAACTCTCTCTCTGCTGCTCTGCTTCAGCCCTCCGTCCAAAGCGAAGAAGAACAATCTTTTGAATGAAGTTAAAGCCAGTTCGTCTGTGATTCAAGCTTCTCCATCAACTGATACCTATCAAGACGAAGTTTGAAGTTCATCTGGACGACCATCTTGAAGAGTTCCATCTCAGGATTTGTTTCTACAACTCTGAACTCTTCTCTGTTTCTACTTTCTTCATACCTTGTGTGTGTGATTGTGGATCAAGCGCTCTTGTGCTTGATCTACATGTGTGGTGTTGTTCTGATTGCATGTTTGCATCAGACAACGTGGTGTGTGTGAGTTGTAGTGTTTTGAACTCGCTGATAAGCAGTCCTTCTGCGTGTGTGTGTGGACGGTGGACGTAGGATACACATTTGTGTACTCCGAACCACCTTAAATCTTCATGTCCTGTGGTTTGCACATTTTCACGATAGATGATTGGTAGGCATGCTGATTCTACACACGTTAGATAGACTGTTCATGTTCTGTTCACAACAAGCACACTAATTACAAGTCGAACTAATCTTGAATCTGTTTAAGATTTTGATAAATTTGTGTTTTCTTCAAATGAAGGCAACTGTGGTTAGAGTTTGTTGTAATCTATTCAACCCCCCCTTCTAGATTACCATATTGGATAATTTCGCACATCTTTCAATTGGTATCATAGCGAGGTTTCTCCGATTTACTATCTTAATTGTTTGATCTTACGATCAGGAGATTCTCGATCGCATGGAATCTAACAAGGGGTATATGGCCGAGGGACATTCAGTGACCAGACCACCCTTCTTTGATGGCACTGATTATCCTTATTGAAAAATTGTATGCAGGTGTTCTGAGAGCTCAAAATTATGAGCTTTTGAAAATCATCCACAAGGAGCGTATGTGCTGTCCGGGGATGAAGATACGTGGACAAAGGACTAAACTGCTAAGGGAACTCTCAACTGGAGCGCACTGAACATGATGCAGTGTGCTGTGCACCCCAAGGAGTATTCAAGAGTCTCCACATGCACTTCAGCAAAAGAGATGTGGGACAAGCTTGAACTCATCTACGAAGGTACGTCTGAGGTAAGGTAAACCAAAGCAAGCATGCTAATATCTGAATATGAATGTTTAAAATGAAAAATGATGAAACCATATCAGATATGTTTGCTAGATTCATGTTAATAATCAACGGGTTGAAAGGTCTTAAGAAAGAATACTCAGAGAGTGACTTAGTTAGGAAGATACTTCGGTCTCTTCCATCTCATGGAATACTAAGGCCACTATCATTGAGGATTCAAAAGATCTTTCAAAGATGAAGTTGGATGAATTAATTGGTTCCCTGATGACATATGAAATAAATGTGAAAAGAAAAGAAACTGAAGAAAACCCAAGAAAGTCAATTGCTTTAAAAAATCATCCAATAAAAATTCTTCAAGTTCTAAAAAGGATGTTCAACAGGAAAGTGATGAAGATGGAATGTCTAGTGAGAGTGAGAACGATGAAATGGCAATGCTCACTAGACACTTCAAAAAATTCCTGAAGTTCAAAAGGAAAGGCTCAGGTAACTCCAAATCCATTTAGAAGAAAGACTTTTCAAATAAATTTGAGTCTAACAAAAAAACTGACATTGTATGCTATGAGTGTAAAAAATAAGGGCATATGAGAGGAGAATGCCTGGAGCTCAAGAAAGAACTCAAGAAAGAAAAATTCACCTTCAAGAAAGCCAAGGCAATGTTGGCAACTTGGAGTGATGAAGACGAAGATGAGGACGCACAAGAAGCCTCTGGAGATGAAGAGATTCAATGCTTAAGGGCAAGAAGTGACAACTCCAGTGAGGTAAATTCTTCCTTTGAAAGCTATACTGCTGATGAATGGGAAGAAGCATACACTGTCTTATTTGAAAAATTTTGTGATTCAAGTTTAAAAACAAAGCACTAAAAAGAAAATCAACTCTTTTGTTCATAGCACAAACAATAATGAACAAATTGCAGCTTTAAATAAAGAGATTGAAATGATGAAAATTGATGAAGAAGATCACAGTGAGGAAATGGACTGTCTGAAAATAAAATTGCAAGAAATTCAAGAGGAAAAGGAAAGCCTAATCAACTCTCTTGAATGTCTTCAAAATGATCATTAAGAAACTAAGAAAAAGTTGGACAAGCTGAAAAAGATCTAAAGGAAAAATTGAAGATCTTACAAGATTTGTTTAGGGAAAGCAAAATCTTGATGCAATTTTGGGATCAAATACTTTTTCCAAAGCATGGAATTGGGTATCAACCTGTAAAATAAAAGAAAATAGGACAAACATTAATAACTTCCTTTGTTGATCCTAGTCCAAGCATAAGCAAACAAGTCCCTTCCAAGAACAAGAAAAATCAAGCCAAGGGTAAGCAACAACACCCAAACAAAATCATTCAGATGTTCAAAAGAAAGAGCAGTCTGTCGACAGGCTCAATGGAAGCTATCGACAGGTCTGAAAGAAGGATGCCAAGGGTCAGTCAACCAGGTAACCAAAAAGGCAAATTCAAATGAATGGTCAACGAAATAACAAGCCAACTGTTCTAAAAAATTCTCCATCTTGCAATGTATGTAAGAAATTTAGTCATAAATAAAATCAATGATGGAATAAACAGAAATGCAAACAAATCTGGATTCAAAGCATTTAATTTTTGGCATGAATGATACACTGGGACCCAAAATAATTTGGGTACCATAACCTCTTGTCTGATCCATCTATGTAGGAATACCTAGCAGCCCAAAATCAAAATAACTGGTACTTGGATAGTGGTTGATCGAGGCACATGACGGGCGACAAAGACAAATTTTGTTTGCTGGTGGAAAAAGATGGAGGTCAAGTTGTCTTTGGAGGTAACAATAAAGGTCAGATCATTGGCACAGGTAAGGTTGGTAAGTATGCCTCTAACTCAATAGACAATGTATTTCTAGTTGATGGTCTTAATCACAATTTGCTTAGCATAAGCCAACTGTGTGATAAAGGTCATAATGTTGTTTTCGAATCAAGTTCATGTCAATTTGTTAAAAGGAAATAGGAAGTCTTAAATTTTCTAGAAAAAGGTGAACAACATTTATTTAGTTGATTTGGATGATGTAGAAAATGAAAATTTGTGTCTTGTTGCAAATAAACAGGATGAGCTTACTTGTGGGCATCGTAGGCTTGGCCATGCAAGCTACAATGTCTTGCACAAGATTATGAAGCAGAAATTGGTAAGTGGACTTCCTGAAATTTCTTTCAATAAGAATGAAAGTTTTTGTGATGCATGTGCACAGGGAAAAAAACCCGAAAATCCTTCAAATCAAAAGCACCGGTAAGCACCTCTAAACCTTATGAACTATTGCATATGGACCTTTTTAGACCTACTAGAACTCTAAGTCTCAATGGAAAACGGTTTAGTTTTGTCATTGTGGATGACTTTTCTAGGTTCACTTGGGTCAAATTCTTGGCACACAAAAATGAAGCACTTAAAGTCTTTAAAGATTTCTTTAATAAGATTAAGCATGGGAATGTTCATAAGATATGCTCAATTCGCACTGATCACGGGGGAGAGTTTGATAACAACTCTTTTTCTGATTTTTGCAGGCTCCACGGGTTAGAACACTTGTTTTCCTCTCCAAGGACTCTGAAACAAAAGGACGTAGTGGAGAGAAAGAACAGGACGCTGGTGGAAATGGCTGGCACTCTTCTGGTCGAAAGTCAACTCTCAAGGAGCTTTTGGGCAGAAGCGGTGACACTTCTTGCTATATTCTCAATAGAGCCATGGTAAGACCTGTGATGAAGAAAACTCCCTATGAACTTTTAAATGGTAAGAAACCCAGTATGGGTACTTCAGGATTTTTGGCTCAAAAGTGTTTATTCATAACAATGATAAAGTTGATTTGGACAAGTTTGAAGCCAAAAGTGATCAAAGTATTTTTCTTGGATACTCAGAACTCTCTAGAGCATGTAGGGTGTTTAACAATAAGAATAAAACTGTGGAAGAAGCTCCACATGTTGTCTTTGATGAGTATCATACAAAAACTAACAATTCAAATCTTCATAGAACTCAAGATGGAAATGATGGAACAATTCTCAAGAACAACAACAAGTAAAAGCAAAAAGAGATTCTCAAGCAGCACCAAAAACTAAAAGTGGATATTTTCGCAAGTACGATGATGATGACCATCAAATCCTTTACAAAAAGGGAGATGATGAGCCTAATGAAGATCCACAAGAGGAAGAACCTCAAGGTGAATCCCCTCAAGTAAGCCCTTCTCATGATCAACTTCCACAAGTTCAAGAACAACCTGGTCCTTCACAATCACCAATGTGAGGTATTCCAAAGATCATCCACTTGAGAATGTGATAGGGAATGTAATTGATAAAGTTCAAACTAGGTCTCAGGTTAGACAAATAGTTGAACAGGATCATTTAGCTTTTGTCTCTCAAGTGGAACCTAAAAATGTTGAAAAGTCTCTAAAAGAAAACTCATGGATTGATGCTATGCATGAGGAACTTGGTCAATTTCAAAGAAACAATGTCTGAAGTTTAGTTCCTAGAACCCCTGAGATTTCTGTCATAGGCACTAGATGGGTATTTAGGAATAAGCTAAATGAAGAGGGTAAAGTGGTGAGAAATAAGGCTAGACTGGTAGCAAAAGGATACAATCAAGAATTTGGTGTAGACTTTGAAGAATCCTTGCTCCTGTAGCTAGACTTGAAGCAGTTAGAGTCTTGTTGGCGTACGCATGCTCACACAAGTTCAAACTCTTTCAAATGGATGTTAAAACTGCCTTCTTGAATGGCTACATCAAAGAGGAAGTCTATGTTTCTCAACCACCTGGATTTGAGGACCATGAAAAGCCTAACCATGTTTATAAATTGCACAAAGCTCTTTATGGTTTGAAACAGGCACCCCGAGCTTGGTATGACAGACTAAGCAATTTTCTGGTGAGTAAAAACTACTCAAGAGGTAAAGTGGACCAAACTCTTTTCACTAAGAAAGTTCACAATCACATAATTGTTGTTCAAGTTTATGTGGACGACATCATTTTTGGTTCCACTAACAAGAATTCTCAAAACACATGCACAGTGAATTTGAGATGAGTTTAATGGGGGAGCTTCAATTTTTCCTTGGTTTACAGGTTAAACAACATGAAGATGGCTTTTTATCAACCAAGAAAAATATGTTAAGGAGCTACTCAAAAGATTTCAGTTTGAACAAGCTAAGCCTGCTTCAACACCAATGAGCACAAGCATAAAATTGGAAATGATGAGAAGGTAAACCGGTAGATGCAAAGTCCGAGGTATGATTGACTCACTTCTTTATCTTACTGCAAGTAGACCGAATATACAATTCAGTGTTTGCCTTTGTGCTAGATATCAATCTAGTCCAAAGGAAAGTCATTTGGTTGTAGTTAAGAGAATATTCAGATATCTCTCAGGTACGTATGATTTGGGTCTTTGGTATCCAATAGGAAGTAGATTTGATTTGATATCATATTCTGATGCTGACTATGCTGGATGTAAAATTGAGAGAAAAAGCACTAGTGGGTACTGCCAATTTCTTGGTGGTTGCATGGTTTCGTGGGCATCCAAGAAGCAACACGGTTGCACTCTCCACTGCAGAGGCAAAATATGTTGATGCAGGAAGTTGTGCGGCTCAAGTGTTGTGGATAAAAAGTCAACTATCTGACTACAACATTGACATTGGATGCACACCTATCCTATGTGACAACATTAGTGCCATCAATTTTTCAAAGAACCCAGTCCAACACTCTAGGACAAAACACATTGAGATTAGACATCACTTCTGAGAGATGAAGTAGCCAACAAATCCTTAGAGCTTAGCTTCATACCCACTGATAAGCAATTAGCTAACATTTTCACAAAACCATTGGCTGAGGATTGATTCACAACATTGAGAAGAGAATGGGCTTGTGTAAAATGCAATGAAGCCCATACCAAACTTGAAGTATATGTTCTTTGTGTGCACTGACTATGAGGTATATCAAATGGTAAACTGTGGAAGAACAAGTTATGCTGGTTGGAAACTATTATTATGCGTCAGAAAACATTCTCCACCATGTATCCATAGTCAAGTTGCACATAAAGGTCATTCAATTCAATAAGGTATATGGTTTCTTTTCATTTTGCCCACTCATTTTTGCAAACAAATGGATGTCTGTGTTGGAATGTTTTATTTTGAACTGATGTGAAAATGCTTATTATACATGTGAAAACTTGATTTGAATTGCTTGAATGTTGGGTCTACACATGCACACACTATGGGGGAGCAAGTTCAGGTTAGATGAATGAATTCGTGAGGGAAACTCTTCATTTTTTCACATCTTTCATTTTCCCTAGCATGGAGTTCCATTTTTCTACTCATCCTAGCCTTCAATTTGATTTGTAGAAGTTCCTATAGACAGCCCCAATTCCATCTGTCGACAACCATGCCTTCATAGAACCCAGATCTTGAACCCTGTGTGCCTCTGTCGACAGGCTCAAATCCATCTGTCGACAGCCAGGCACAGTTTCAGATCTCCCCGAACTCAATATCTTCAGTTTGTGTGCATCTGTCGACAGCTGGAAACCCATCTGTCGACCGCCATGATCTGTCTGAACCCAGAAGTCTTCAACTGTGTATATCTGTTGACAGGTTCACATCAGCTACCGACAGATACATATTTAACAAGCAATTCCTTATTCTTCTTAACAGTATTTATGAGTAGGTCCATCCCTTTGATGTACGGTGCAACTTGGGTATTTACGTATGCTTTTAATCTTTCATGTCCACATTATATTAAAGATATTGTCTCAATCCCAATGATTTTGACATACTATTCTTGTATGAGTCTAGGTTGTATCATTCAGAGTACATTGGACAAATCTATGGGTCTAACCTATCTCACTTGAATAACACCCTTGTGGCTAATCATTTACTCATGTGATGTGATAAGTCCTATGGTCATTGAACTTTATGTCTTGCATTGATTGTTACTATACACATTCTTTGACCTTGATTTTCAAACACACGAACAAAAAAATAAAAAAAAGGGGAGAAAAGCTACCTATTTCTTACAATCAAAAGTCAATAATGTGATAAAGGTAGAGCAATGATGTGTATTGTTGAGTAACCGGGGACATGGGCATCACAAATGTCTGCCCTCACGTCAAAAAGCTTACTCATTATCTCTGTAGAATGGTATGATGGTCACTCCCGCTGAGTAACTGGGGGTACGGGCACTTCACATGTCTATCCTCACGTCAAAAGGTGTTAGTGATCCTACTTACCACTTTTCCCATTGCATTTTCCTCTAAATAAATCAAAATTGAAATAGTGTGAAGCCTCCAATTTTTTATTAATCCGGGTTCCTTGATGTTTGTGGTTATCTACTCATGTAGACATCTTTTTCAAACCATTTGACCATCACCCACTTGGAATTATGTTTTTCTACAATGGTTTTATTCAAAGGGGTTATCTTATTTTCATAAGTTTTGACACGATGTCTCCTTATTGTTCCAACTTGAGACTCCTAGAGTATTATTTTTAAACCAATAATGATTTTGACTTGTTTTAATACAAGTGGGCATGACAGTTTAAAATGTGTACATCCCTCTTTTACACGTTATCTACATCTTGGACGCTCATTGCCCTAAAAAAAATTCCAGTCAAAATTCCAATCTGGCACAGTTTCTATGTGCGCCTGTCGATAGATACCTCTGCATCTGTCGACAGCCAGTGGCCAGGGCTTTTTGGAAACCCAACAGGCATCTCTTACGGTTGGATTTTGTGTGTCCCTGTCCTTGAACTTCTTTCCCCCTCTTTAAAAGGGAACCCATGACCCTTTCCTCCCTTTCCCACTTCCAAAACTCCCTCCTCCTTCCTCTCCACCAAACCCTTCTTCTGTAGGGTGCCAGACCCAGTTTCTTCCTCTTCGTGTTTTTGTTCTGCTTTCCGAGTTCTTCTCCACTCCGAGCTCCTCTCTTTCTCATGGCTCCCAAGGGCAAGAAACATTCTTCCCGTCGCCGTCCCTTATCTCCCCAAGCCGGCGAGGGTTCCAGGGCTCCTGCCGAGCGCCGAACCAAGCATCGTGATGATCGGCTGCCCGAGCTTGTCATTCCCCAAGGTTTGCAACTCACCATGGTTCCAGGAACCTTCAGAAAATTCTTCTTCAGCCCTGCTATGTTGATTTTCCTTCTTTGGGAGACATGTTCCCCAATATCCTACCCCTCTTTGACACCTAGGGTTGGACGATATTTCTCTATTCTCACCTGAACTACTCTCCTACTGTCGTCACAGAGTTTTTCAATAATCTTGGCCTATCTGGGGATGGGGATCTCTATACTTTTGTCAAAGGTACTCCTTTCAAGCTTACCTCCAACCTCATCAGCACTGCACTTCAAATTCCTAACTCTGGGGCTGATGTGCTTCTCAGCCACCCTTCTGTATCTGACTACTATCAACTCATCACCCTCCAACTTATGATGCAACTAATAAAATTGCCAAACTAAATGCCAACTCCTTTCCCCCACTGAATAGAATGATCCATCACATCTTCACCACCCTCATTGCTCCAAAGCATGGCAGTCGGGAACTCATCACTAAGGTTCATAAATCTCTCTTTTTCTTCTTCCTCAAGTGCGAACAAATCAACTTGCCCAAGCTCATGCTTCACCTGATCCGACAATGCTTCTACAACCCCAGGAGATCAATGCCATATGCTTGCCCGATCACTTCCCTTCTTCTCTTCATTGGGATACATATTCCTGATAGTGAGATTGTAGCCCTCAAATCTCGAAGTGCCTTTGATCTCACTGCTGCCCATCGGATGGGCTGCTGCTTGATGGGGTTGTCACAAGGGAACTCAAGGGTAAGGACCAAGCAGTTGATGAAGATGAATCTGATGAAGATGATGCTGATGAAGACTCCCAGTCCGAGCCAATGGATGCTCAGGGAGATGAAGCTGATGTTGCTACTGATGACCAAGCGCCTGATGAGCCCTCTCTTCGAGATTTCATCTCTGCTCAAATGGCCCAAATGTAGCTCCAGATGACCACAGTTATTTGCTTATGTTCTACTCATGTGTACATGAAGTGTCTTTTTGGATGTTGCCAAAAGGGGGAGAAACATCACTTATGCATAAATTGAAAATTTTGTCATCATCAAAAAGGGGGAGAATGTTGGGTTTATATGTGTTTATTTGTTTTGATGATGAACAATCCAAATTAATGTTATGAGCATATTTGAAACATGATCAAGCAGATGATAATCAAGAAAGAACATCTCAAGTGATTGTCTAAATGTTCTTTATATCTCACTAACAATGCTCATAAATGTAGGTGTGAGTGTAGGCAAGACAATGTACCAAATTCTAGAGCAAAAAACTCAAGAAAGTCACATTCAACAAGTGCCTATCGACAGACCCACAAGTCCTGTCGACAGCTGCACACAGGGAGATCAGACAGGTTTCAGGACAAGTGTACCTGTCGATAGATCCAAATTGTCTGTCGACAGATACACACAGGAAATCATTCCCGCAAGGCCAGTCTTCTGGATTTTTGCAAACCTGTCAGCACCTGTTGACAGATACATAGCTTGCTGTCGACAGACCAGAGAAGATCTTAGTTCTGAGATTTGGACATGTTTCCAAGTCGGGTGTTTCCATCTACCACGACTCTCCATACTTAAACATCCATATATAAGGAATGTTTTGAAGGTATCCCATACAGAAGCAGCCACCATACAAAACCCTAAGGAAATCCAAGAGAAAAACTCTCTCTCTGCTGCTCTGCTTCAGCCCTCCATCCAAAGCGAAGAAGAACAATCTTCTAAACGAAGTTGAAGCCAGTTCGTCTGTGATTCAAGCTTCTTCATCAACTGATACCTGTCAAGATGAAGTTTGAAGTTCATCTGGACGACCATCTTGAAGAGTTCTATCTCAGGATTTGTTTCTACAACTCTGAACTCTTCTCTGTTTCTACTTTCTTCATACCTTGTGTGTGTGATTGTGGGTCAAGTGTCTCTTGTGCTTGATCTACGTGTGTGGTGTTGTTCTGATCGCGTGTTTGCATCAGAAAATGTGGTGTGTGTGAGTTGTAGTGTTTTGAACTCGCTGATAAGCAGTCCTTCTGCGTGTGTGTGTGGACGGTGGACGTAGGATACACAAGTTATGTACTCCGAACCACCTTAAATCTTCGTGTCCTGTGGTTTGCACATTTTCACGATAGATGATTGGTAGGCACGCTGATTCTACACACGTTAGATAGACTATTCATATTCTGTTCACAACAAGCACACTAATTACAAGTCGAACTAATCCTGAATCTGTTTAAGATTTCGATAAGTTTATGTTTTCATCAAAAGAAGGTAACTATGGTTAGAGTTTGTTGTAATCTATTCAACCTCCCTTCTAGATTACCATATTGGATAATTCCGCACATCTTTCAAGCTCCTCCATGGAGGTGATTTGGTTCGTGGCCAGGATGTGCCTGAACCTCGGAGTAGAGCTGGAAATGATTATTTTGACTTGCTCTGACTCCGAGAGCTCATGCTGCATTCTTGTGGCCATTGACCTCCAACGGTCAACAATTTGTACAACGGCCTCGTCGCCCCCATCTTCTCAGATGCCAGATCCGTGACAGATAGATAAGGGCTAACGCGGTCTTTATACCTTTGAAGGAATCTTTTGTGCAGAGGGCGGAACTCTCCTGCCTCACTTGGCTCTGGGGAGTAGAACCATTTGAGTGCAGGGCCATCAAGAGATTTTCTAAATAAATATGCCAAGATAATGGGGTCTTGCTTCCAACGCGAAGACTCATAAAGGAATTCCTTGACATGGAGGTAGAGGTTACCCGTGCCATTGTACAATCGGTACGTTGGCATCTCCGACGGATGGATATAAATTTGAGGGAGAGCCGGCATGGTGGCGATGGGGTTACCTGTGGAATTTGAAAGCATGTTGGAGTGGAGTGGGTTGCTGCTGAGCATATGTGGGAGTACATGAGGGTGGCCTTGAATTAGTGGGCCTTCGCAGGGGACGACCTTTACGGACCGGAGCACGGGAGTGCAATTGGCCAAGGTGCCGAGGTGATGAAGAATGTACAGGGGTATGTGGCGAAGTCGCTGGAATATACAAAGGCGGGTGCCTGGGGGAAGGAGAGAGGGGAGCAGTCGCACCCTTAACTAAAGATTGGATCAAATTTAGCTGTTGAGGGGTGAGTTGATCAAGTGCATGCAGGAAGTTTGAGCTGTTGGATCTTGGTGGGGGGAAGGCTCTTGTCGGGTTTTAATTGGAGTGAGGTATGAAGGGACATCAGATAGGCTGGTGCGCGGTGTGCGCACATAACCATAGGAGGTGGAAGGTTGTCTCTCACGGTGGTGAGATGGACAGACATGGGATTGAAAAGACTGGACGCTTGAATTATCCTCATAGTCCATATAATTAAAATTGGCATGAGAATATTGGTCTATTTTAACAAGGCAAGCAGGCAAACAAGTTGAACAAAGATCAATCAATCAAAGATGGCTCAAACAAGTTAGAATGCTTTGCGCTTGTTTTTAGGAGTTTTACAATTAATTAAATGGATTGAAAAATCATTGTGTCACTCCAGGTGAGATCCTAGTTAGGTAGAAGATGTATACCTCGGGGTGCAACTAGAATCACCTCTCACCATGCAATAGGATATCTAACCCGGGTCAATGGAGTGGTACCGCCAGCTCGGTACGCCGTGAGGGAATCCACGGGGTACTGAGTCTTACGGGGCTCTTGGCAAAGGTTCCCTAGTCCAATGAGATGGAATGCCCAAAGGAGAGGTTGCCCTTACCAAGAGAGATGTGTGGAGCCTAGGATATGAGGGAAGGAGGTCCCCCGACCAAATGCAAAATGCCCTACATGCATAGTTTATAGCAAAGAAACGATAGATATGAAAGCCCCGGAAGGCTGTTAGAGCCGCAAACAGGTCCCTGTGGATAGTCACTGTTAGACAGAAAAGCGTCAGCTCTGGCCACCGCGACAAGAACAGAAACGCGTCCCGAATGCCGCAAACAGGTCCCCGGAAGGTTTTTAGCCGGACGCATTACTAAGACTGGATCGCATCTTCTATGTTGGACGCGATTCCAGAAGGTCACCCGAGTGACAAAAAATGCAGGAAATAGTAGGGTATGTGTAAAAAAACTAAAAATAAAAACTAAACACACAACATGCTTTTAAAGTAAAGAACAAAAGAAGAGTGCCACATGGGGCATGGAGGAGGGGGATAATCAAGAGGGAAATATGCAAAAAGATGTCCCACCGTGATCGCCAATTTGTAGGTTATGTTTTTCGCTCCTTTTCGAGGGAAGAAGAATAGTAGGCCCACAAAGAGGGGTGTAGAATGAGAAACGGGTGCAAAAGATGGAAAACAAAATAAACGTGATCACCAGGCACGCGAGGGTGCCGAATGGAAATGCACGGCGAGGGGTGCGAGATGGAAGAATGATCTCGAGCGTACCTTGTGAAGTGTGGAAATTGCGTGGGGATGATGTGGGTCCTTTCTTCCTCTACGAACACGGCCGGCCGCGGTAGAGGGCGTTTTCCTCATTTGATTACCTTGACAAAAGAAACAAAGAAAATAAGGGGATTAGCCAAATGACGTGTAGTATCGAATCCGAACGAATAAATGAAATGAATAAAATGGGGAGGACTCACCGGATGGTGGTTTTTAAACCCCTAAAAGTAGGTATGTGTGTGTGTGTGTATGCATGCATGTGTGTGTGTAAAAGAAGTAAAATGGGCCACGTGGGGCCTCAGAGGAGGTAAATGAAAAGGAAAGGGAAGGGGGTGCTTCCCCAAATGTTGGTGCGGCATGATGGGCCGTTGCCGGAATTGATGGAGGATGTGGAGGAAGACGCTCCCGCCTCACGTGTGGAATGGAAGGAGACGACGGCGCCGGACTCCGAGGAAGAAGGATGGATCGACGTGGATGATGTTCCTAGGGCCGGAGGTTGAGGTGAGAATTCGACAGGGCTTCGCCGCTTCGTGGAACCCCCTTCTACAAATGACCCTCGGGGGTTAATTTATGGGGTGAAATCATTGAGTCGCGTCGGGTACAGCCACCGCGACAAGAAGCTGAATCGCGTCTGGGTGTTAGGCCGTGACTTGAAATGCGGCAGGCTAGGGCGCCGTGACAAGGATTGAGTCCCGTCTGGGCGGCAGGCTGCTATTCAGAAATTCAATTTTGATGGGACATGTGCATGATGGCCGTCATGTCTCTGAATCGTGTCCTGTTAGGATGCCGCGATAAAGAGGGGAATCACGTCCGTCGTGGCTACTGCGACTTGAAACGCGGCGGCCATGGCCGTCGCGATTACCTTAGGGTAACTTCCGAGGCAATCGGCTCATGCGTTGTCTGCTGAAAGCAATAGGATTTGACCTTTGAAATAGCGTCGTGCTGACAGGACATGATTTCTGGATTTTGTCATGATTTCCCAGCGTAGGCTCTCAATTGCGGCGGCTTCCGGGGTATAGCCTTTTAACTTTTAAATCACGGCGGTCATGTCTGACGCATTAATGATATCGCGTCCCACATGGCCGTTGCGTTAAGGTTGCTCCTCCGGAGGCCGTCGCGTTAAGGCTCCGCCTATTATAGCCGTCGCGATAAGGTCCTGAATCGCGTCCTCCATCCCGGACGCCTTTCATGATGCGGTTGCCATACCCGTCACGACAAGGAATTGATGCCTATAATTCCCGAGGGGCCCTGGAAACGGAGGGGAAGCACCGGGGGAAGAAGGGGGTGATCCAGAATGATGGGGAAAACACTCTTCCAAGGCAAAAGGAAGGTCATTTGTGGCATTATGGCGCAACAAAACTTTTTCCCACGGTGGAGCTGAATTCACGTGTCTACAGGTGCCACGCCTTGGCGTCTGCTTTGCAGGGAAGCGAAGCGAAATGGACACGAAGTGGAATGCAATGGAGTGAAATAGAGTGTAGTGTAATGAAAAGAAATGAAGTGTAGCGGGAGAGGACTGAAAAGTAGACGCCAAGGTGAATAATAGACACGCGTAATCATTGGGTCACTGCTAGGGTGTAAACGGAACCCGATAATCTGATATTCCGACTCGATACGATAAAAATTATCGGTTTCGGAATCGAAAAATGATACCGATAGCTTATCAGAATCGGTATCGGATATTCCGATAAGTTATCGGAATCGAAAAAATAATCGGTATCGGTTATTCCGATAAATTATCATAAACTCAAGGAAAATTATGGTAAACATCTTACCTTATCGGAATTTTAGTTCTGGTAATGTTATCGGAATCGGAACGGAATTGGAATTAACCATTCTTATCGGAATCGGAATCGGAACCATATTTCGGTTATCGGAATTGGTATCGGAATCTGTGTTTCCGGTTCCGAACCCGACCCGTTTACAGCCCTAATGACTGCCACCTGATGAGAGTCTTTCACCAACAACCTAGGAGCTCACCACCGGGAAAGAAGACCTAAAGAAACAAATGCTTGGACAAAGGAACGAGATAAGAAAGGGAAGGTGCCATGGGTTCAAAAGGAAGAAAAGATCAACTTCCAACGTCGAGGAAGTACCTAAGAACACAATCCGTTAGATTTCACCATTGGGGGCGTCTGCCATTGGCTCAGGTGGATCTTGGGGAAAGAAGGAGAGATCAACTTCCAGCGAAGGGGAAGTACCTAAGAACACAATCCGTTAGGTTGCACCGTCGGGAGCATCTACCACTGCCTCAGGTGGATCTTTGGGAGTAAAAAAAAACGAAAAGTAAAAGGGATAAGTCCAAACAAAAGATTCTGAAGGAAATCAGCCTGGAGGCGACAATAAAGGGAGTTGGGTATTCGACCCGGAATGGAATATTTCAAGATTGCTTTGGAATTTGAGGTGCGGATGGCTCTCAAGTTGGCTTGGAAGAGTGGTTTTCCATTGAGATTTCAATATGCATGTATGCTGGGCTAAAAGAAAAATAAGATAAAAAGAGGAGTAGAAAATAACCAAGGATATATTGTCACGTCGGTGAGTCAGGACCGGACTTTCATGCATGGGTCCGTCGTCCTCACATGCCAAGTGTAACGGCCTATCCATGCGGCTAAGGATCCTATGAGATAATCATTGTTTTTGATAGAGGGGAACTTAAATCCTAGATTTCTCAGAGCCACAAGGTCCTTAGTCTGCTCTAAGGGTATAACATATAGTAGATGCAGATAGTTGATGGTGAAGACAGCATTGGCCTGATGTAGCTCCAGATGAGGTAACTCGAATCCTGCGCTCAAAAACCCATTAGCCAAGATAACACAGATATCATGGAAAAACAGGATTCACGGCTTAGAGCATTAATAAAGCATTAAATAAACAGCTCATTCGGTTTGTTTATTTCACCATGAGGATAAGCGGATTTGGCTGAAAGAGATTGGAGCACAAGGATGGGAGGAATCAATGATTTGAGGAATTGATGCGATCTGACGCAGACAAGAGGCAATGTGCTTGCCTTGTGCAATGCCATCGGAGATTTTTGGATTTTTGAAACTATTTGAATTTTTGTGGATTTTGAAGATATTTGATTTTTTTTGTGGGTTTTGAAAATGTTTGAAATTTTATGGTTTTGGAAATATTGTATTTTTTATTGGAATTTTTGGAATATTTGAATTTTTGTGGGATTTGAAAGTATTTGGATTTTTGTTGATTTTGAAAATATTTGATTTTTGTGGGTTTTGGAAGTATTTGATTTTTTTGTGATTTTGGAACAATGCCATGCCATGGCAGCGTCAGAGTTATAAAAATTGACTGGCGAGGGGTCCTTTTTACCTCCCGTTTCATTAAAGAATGCCCAGAGTAGGGCGTGCGTTTTAACTTGGCGGCTACGAGCTAATTGCACTTGGTTGATAGTGCCACTATCAAAGCCATGCCTGAAAAGGAGACTGAGTCTGGCAGGAAGAAGAGAAGAAAATTTTGGAGATAAGCTTTGTATGGGTATTGAAGAGTTGGGTGTTGACTTCCTTCCTTGGCACAACCGTCAGAAGTTTAGTCTCCTTTAAGCACTAGGGCTTTTGAATTATTTTGGAATTTTGAGTGATGACCATTTGATTGTAGGGATATGCGTACAACCAGTCCATTTGGATCTCCGCGGGGACATTGCCACTCTTTGCCATGCCCTATTATCATTGATTTGATTTTGATTTTTGCATGCATACGGCCGGGTCCATTTGGATCTCCGCGGGGACATTGCCACTCTTGACATGCATTTGACTTTGATTTTTTTTGTTGATCATTTGATTTGCCCACTTTGGAGGACGTCTTCTTATGACGGAGGTGCTTTGGGTTGGTTATCTTTCCTAGACTACCTCTGCTACCCATATTTTGGCCGAGTAAGGGGAGAAACAGACTTTTGTGCTTTTCAGGCCTGGCCGTGACGGTGTCTACCGGGAACAATCGGCTTAGGGTGCCGTGAAGTGTGTGCAGGTGCCCGTGCTAAGAGCAAACTTTAATGACCCAGGAGGGAATTTTGGACTGCTCGCATGGAATTCTTATAACAGAAATGCTGCGACGGCATGACAATACTGAATATTCATTTTTTTTTGGATTTTTGATATTGCTAAAATATAGTAAGTTTTTAACATAAGATTTTTTTTTCGGAAGGTAAAAGGGGACGAATGCCCTGCGTTGGGGCGAGACTCGGGGTCTACAAGAATTTACATTTTTTGTTTAGAATTAAAATGACAAGTGGGGACTAAAACCCTGAAAACAATGCGAGAAGGGTCGAAGGACCCGATTAAAGGCAGTGAGGAGAGAGTGGAAGAATGATTTTGGAGACTCCGACGGGGCTGGAGGGGATTGGAGAAGAAGGAGGGCGTGGTGCCCTGAGAGAGGAAAGGGATCCGGCGGGGTCGGAGGGGAGAAAGGAAAAAACGGGCCACGAGGGGCCAAAAAGGAGGGCGTGCCGCGTGGGGCGTAAGATGGAGATGTGCCACATGGGGCACGGAGTGGAGATGTGCCATGTGGGGCACGGAGTGGAGATGTGCCACGTGGGGCTTGGAGGGGAGATGTGCCGCGTGGGGCATGGAAAGGAGTTGTGCCACGTGGGGCACAGAAAGGAGAGTAAGGATTACAAAAGGGGCACGATGCCCGGTATAAGAAAATGGATTATACAAAAGATGAAAATAAAATGCCTCCCATGGGGAGGGAATGTGGAGAACCCATGGGAAGGTGCTGAGCAGCACAAACGATGATTCAAAAGAAGAGGGAGATGAAGGTCCCCTGGCCTTTCGCCTCGCCCGGCATTTGGGCTTCCGCTTGGGAATCGACGTTCTGACCCTCAAGTACTTCCTCATAAATTTTGCTCAGTGGGCGGAAGATCTTGCTCTTCTCCGAGGGATTGAGCTCTCAATGATTGGAGGGCTGTCGACTTCCATCGGAGTTTCAATGAACAGTAGCAACCCCCTTGGAATATCGATGAATGAAAGGATGGGGAGTTCCACTGGTAGAGTTGGAAGCAATAATGAGGGGACCATGCCCAAAGATTGTAAAGCATGTGATATGGAGAGGGGCACGACTCCTTGAATAATAGATTGTGTTAATGATTTGGCATTGGAGTGCGTGAACACAATCTGAGAAGCTGACCCCTTCACTAGAGTGGGAAGGTTCACAACAATGGTGTGTGGGGTCATGAGAGATTGGAAGGTTTGATTCCCTATGAGTATTTTAAATTGAACCCGGTTGGCAAAGGGTATGAGTGGCATAGATTTAGAAGGCCTCTTGACGGCCATGATTGGGGGGAAGGACTCCTGCTCGATGAATGTGCCCGGTATGGAAACAATGACCGGCATGCGAGGAATAAAATCTTGGATTTTGAAAAGCATGCTCGGTCCCGGGGCTTCCTTCTTTTGCTGACATAGCTTATCGCTCCTTAAAAACTTGTGCCTGCTCCGTCGGATGGGGGTAGAGGTGGATGGGTGGAAAGCTGTATGGCCTTTGGAGGCATAATCGGTATGAAGGGGAAGATTTGCTCAGGTTCGGTTGCCAAGGGTGTTGGCGTAATGGAAGTGTAATGGTGGGTGGAGGCTTAATTATGGAAGGTTTGATGATAATGGATGGCAGTATAGGAGCTGTAGGTAAATGGCGTACGAACATGACCTCGGAAGGTTCATCGTTGTAGCACCAAGTGGTTTCCTGGATGGTTTCGACATTGGCAACTTCAGCCCGAGCAACAGGCTGTTGTGGAGGTGGAGGTTGTTGTGGGGGCAGTTGTGGTAGGGGTACGAGAATCGGCATGGGAGCCAGAGCAGGTGCAACGTAGGGCACGAAGCTTCTTCATGGAAAATAGGGGCGTCGTAGGGCCCAGTTGGAGGTTGTTGAGTCCGAGGAGGATGAATCAGTGGATGCCTGGGTGGCGACATGTTGTGATAGATGGGTGTTTGTGGAGATGTATACTGGGTGTTTGTTATATGGTGGTGAGGTGGATGGTGGATGGCGTCCACTGATCCGATCTTTCTCAGTTTAATTTGATCAAATAGCTTCGCGATTGGGGAGTACATTAATGGGCTTGAATGTAAGGTCCCCGCTGGTGGAGCTCCTCCATGGAGGTGATTTGGTTCGTGGCCAGGATGTGCCTGAACCTCGGAGTAGAGTTGGAAATGATTATTTTGACTTGCTCTGACTCCGTGAGCTCATGCTGCATTCTTGTGGCCATTGACCACCAACGATCAGCAATTGTACAAAGGCCTTGTCGGCCCCCATCTTCTCAGATGCCAGATCCGTGACAAATAGATAAGGGCTAACGCGGTCTTTATACCTTTGAAGGAATCTTTTGTGCAGAGGG
Source organism: Colocasia esculenta (assembly GCA_014218235.1). Lineage (NCBI taxonomy): Eukaryota > Viridiplantae > Streptophyta > Magnoliopsida > Alismatales > Araceae > Colocasia > Colocasia esculenta. The sequence goes on from CM024764.1 coordinate 38,571,671, forward strand.
CGGAAGTCTCTTGCCTCACTTGGCTCTAGGGAGTAGAACCATTTGAGCACAGGGCCGTCAAGAGATTTTCTAAATAAATATGCCAAGATAATGGGGTCTTGCTACTAACGCAAAGACTCATAAAGGAATTCCTTGACATGGAGGTAGGGGTTACCCGTGCCATTGTACAATCGGTACGTTGGCATCTCCGACGGATGGATATAAATTTGAGGGAGAGCCGGCATGGCGGCGACGGGGTTCCCCGTGGAATTTGAAAGCTTATTTATTTGATTCTCCAAATTATTCAATTTTTGGAGAAGATCATGGTGGAGTGGAGTGGGTTGCTGCTGGGCATATGAGGGAGTACATGGGGGTGGCCTTGAATTAGTGGGCCTTCCCAGAGGACGGCCTATGCAGACTGGAGCATGGAAGTGCAATTGGCCAGGGGTCGAGGTGATGAAGAATGTACAGGGGTATGTGGCGAAGTCGCCGGAATATACAAAGGCGGGTGCCTGGGAGAAGGAGAGAGGGGAGGAGTCGCACCCTCAACTAAAGTTTGGATCAAATTTAGTTGTTGAGGGGTGAGTTGATCAAGTGCATGTAGGACAGTTTGAACTATTGGATCTTAGTGGAGGGAAGGCTCTTGCCGGGTTTTAATTGGAGTGAGGTATGAAGGGACATCAGATAGGCTGGTGCGCGGTGTGCGCACATAACCATAGGAGGTGGAAGGTTGTCCTCACGGTGGTGATATGGACGGACATCAAATTGAAAAGACAAGACGCTGAACTATCCTCATAGTCCATGTAATTAAAATGGCATGATAATTTTGGTCCATTTTAACAAGGCAAGCAGGCAAACAAGTTGAACAAAGATCAATCAATCAAAGATGGCTCAAACAAGTTAGAATGCTTAGTGCTTATTTTTAGGAGTTTCATAATTAATTAAATAGATTGAAAAATCATTGTGTCACTCCAGGTGAGATCCTAGTTGGGTAGAAGATGTATACTTCAGGGTGCAACTAGAATCACCTCTCACCATGCAATAGGATGTCTAACCCGGGTCAACGGAGTGGTACTGCCAGCTCGGTCCGCCGTGAGGGAATCCACAGGGTACAGAGTCTTACAGGGCTCTTGGCAAAGGTTCCCTAGTCCAATGAGATGGAATGCCCAAAGGAGAGGTTGTCCTTACCAAGAGAGATGTGTGGAGCCTAGGATATGAGGGAAGGAGGTGCCCCGACCAAATACAAAATGCCCTACATGCACAGTTTATAACAAAGAAATGGTAGAACGACGCGTTTTCGTCAGAACTGAATCACGTCTAGTCACTGGGACACGGATATGAAAGCCCCGAAAGGCTGTCAGAGCCATGAATAGGTCCCTGTGGATGGTCACTGATTGGCAGAAACGTGTCGGCTCTGGCCGCTGCGACAAGAAACAGAAATGCGTCTCGAATGCTGGCCGTGTTATCAAACAACGAATCGCGTCCTCTATGTGGGACACGATTCCAAACAAGCACTTGAGGGCAGAAGCGAAAGCAGGAAAGAAAGCTATAAAAGTAGGATATGTGTACAAGAGAAAGGAAGCAAACGCGTCAGCTCAGGCCATAGTGACAAGGAAGCTTGACGTGTCGGCTCAGGCCGCCGCGACACAAAATCGAGATGCGTCCGGTCTTCCAGGCACGTTCTCACACTGAATAGCATCCTCTACGTTGGACGCGATTCCACAGGCAATCCGAGAGTGAAAAGAAGGTAGTAAACATGGAAGATGGCAGGGAGGATGCATTGAAAATTAAAATTAATACACACAGAGTCACGCCAGACATGGCTGCCGCGACAACTAAAATGCGTCGGCCTTAGCCGACGTGACAAGGAGCCGAAACGCGGCCGGTTAGCCGGACGCATCACTAAGACTGGATCGCGTCCTCTATGTTGGACGCGATTCCAGAAGGTCACTCGAGAGACAAAAATGCAGGAATAGCAGGGGTATGTGTAAAAAAACTATAATAAAAAACTAAACACAAAAAGGCTTTTAAAGTAAAAGTGCCACGTGGGGCACAGAGGAGGGGGATAATCAAAGAGGGAATATGCAAAAAGATGTCCCACCGTGATCGCCAATTTGTAGGTTATGTTTTTCGCTCCTTTTCGAGGGAAGAAGAATAGTAGGCCCACAAAGAGGGGTGTAGAATGAGAAACGGGTGCAAAAGATGGAAAACAAAATAAACGTGATCACCAGGCACGCGAGGGTGCCGAATGGAAATGCACGGCGAGGGGTGCGAGATGGAAGAATGATCTCGAGCGTACCTTGTGAAGTGTGGAAATTGCGTGGGGATGATGTGGGTCCTTTCTTCCTCTACGAACACGGCCGGCCGCGGTAGAGGGCGTTTTCCTCATTTGATTACCTTGACAAAAGAAACAAAGAAAATAAGGGGATTAGCCAAATGACGTGTAGTATCGAATCCCGAACGAATAAATGAAATGAATAAAATGGGGAGGACTCACCGGATGGTGGTTTTTAAACCCCTAAAAGTAGTATGTGTGTGTGTGTGTATGCATGCATGTGTGTGTGTAAAAGAAGTAAAATGGGCCACGTGGGGCCTCAGAGGAGGTAAATGAAAAGGAAAGGGAAGGGGGTGCTTCCCCAAATGTTGTGCGGCATGATGGGCCGTTGCCGGAATTGATGGAGGATGTGGAGGAAGACGCTCCCGCCTCACGTGTGGAATGGAAGGAGACGACGGCGCCGGACTCCGGGAAGAAGGATGGATCGACGTGGATGATGTTCCTAGGGCCGGAGGTTGAGGTGAGAATTCGACAGGGCTTCGCCGCTTCGTGGAACCCCCTTCTACAAATGACCCTCGGGGGTTAATTTATGGGGTGAAATCATTGAGTCGCGTCGGGTACAGCCACCGCGACAAGAAGCTGAATCGCGTCTGGGTGTTAGGCCGTGACTTGAAATGCGGCAGGCTAGGGCGCCGTGACAAGGATTGAGTCCCGTCTGGGCGGCAGGCTGCTATTCAGAAATTCAATTTTGATGGGACATTGCATGATGGCCGTCATGTCTCTGAATCGTGTCCTGTTAGGATGCCGCGATAAAGAGGGGAATCACGTCCGTCGTGGCTACTGCGACTTGAAACGCGGCGGCCATGGCCGTCGCGATTACCTTAGGGTAACTTCCGAGGCAATCGGCTCATGCGTTGTCTGCTGAAAGCAATAGGATTTGACCTTTGAAATAGCGTCGTGCTGACAGGACATGATTTCTGGATTTTGTCATGATTTCCCAGCGTAGGCTCTCAATTGCGGCGGCTTCCGGGGTATAGCCTTTTAACTTTTAAATCACGGCGGTCATGTCTGACGCATTAATGATATCGCGTCCCACATGGCCGTTGCGTTAAGGTTGCTCCTCCGGAGGCCGTCGCGTTAAGGCTCCGCCTATTATAGCCGTCGCGATAGGTCCTGAATCGCGTCCTCCATCCCGGACGCCTTTCATGATGCGGTTGCCATACCCGTCACGACAAGGAATTGATGCCTATAATTCCCGAGGGGCCCTGGAAACGAGGGGAAGCACCGGGGGAAGAAGGGGGTGATCCAGAATGATGGGGAAAACACTCTTCCAAGGCAAAAGGAAGGTCATTTGTGGCATTATGGCGCAACAAAATTTTTTCCCACGGTGGAGCTGAATTCACGTGTCTACAGGTGCCACGCCTTGGCGTCTGCTTTGCAGGGAAGCGAAGCGAAATGGACACGAAGTGGAATGCAATGGAGTGAATAGAGTGTAGTGTAATGAAAAGAAATGAAGTGTAGCGGGAGAGGACTGAAAAGTAGACGCCAAGGTGAATAATAGACACGCGTAATCATTGGGTCACTGCTAGGGTGTAAACGGAACCCGATAATCTGATATTCCGACTCGATACCGATAAAAATTATCGGTTTCGGAATCGAAAAATGATACCGATAGCTTATCAGAATCGGTATCGGATATTCCGATAAGTTATCGGAATCGAAAAAATAATCGGTATCGGTTATTCCGATAATTATCATAAACTCAAGGTAAAATTATGGTAAACATCTTACCTTATCGGAATTTTAGTTCTGGTAATGTTATCGGAATCGGAACGGAATTGGAATTAACCATTCTTATCGGAATCGGAATCGGAACCATATTTCGGTTATCGGAATTGGTATCGGAATCTGTGTTTCCGGTTCCGAACCCGACCCGTTTATAGCCCTAATGACTGCCACCTGATGAGAGTCTTTCACCAACAACCTAGGAGCTCACCACCGGGAAAGAAGACCTAAAGAAACAAATGCTTGGACAAAGGAACGAGATAAGAAAGGGAAGGTGCCATGGGTTCAAAAGGAAAGAAAAGATCAACTTCCAACGTCGAGGAAGTACCTAAGAACACAATCCGTTAGATTTCACCATTGGGGGCGTCTGCCATTGGCTCAGGTGGATCTTGGGGAAAGAAGGAGAGATCAACTTCCAGCGAAGGGGAAGTACCTAAGACACAATCCGTTAGGTTGCACCGTTGGAGCATCTACCACTGCCTCAGGTGGATCTTTGGGAGTAAAAAAAAACGAAAAGTAAAAGGGATAAGTCCAAACAAAAGATTCTGAAGGAAATCAGCCTGGAGGCGACAATAAAGGGAGTTGGGTATTCGACCCGGAATGGAATATTTCAAGATTGCTTTGGAATTTGAGGTGCGGATGGCTCTCAAGTTGGCTTGGAAGAGTGGTTTTCCATTGAGATTTCAATATGCATGTATGCTGGGCTAAAAGAAAAATAAGATAAAAAGAGGAGTAGAAAATAACCAAGGATATATTGTCACGTCGGTGAGTCAGGACCGGACTTTCATGCATGGGTCCGTCGTCCTCACATGCCAAGTGTAACGGCCTATCCATGCGGCTAAGGATCCTATGAGATAATCATTGTTTTTGATAGAGGGGAACTTAAATCCTAGATTTCTCAGAGCCACAAGGTCCTTAGTCTGCTCTAAGGGTATAACATATAGTAGATGCAGATAGTTGATGGTGAAGACAGCATTGGCCTGATGTAGCTCCAGATGAGGTAACTCGAATCCTGCGCTCAAAAACCCATTAGCCAAGATAACACAGATATCATGGAAAAACAGGATTCACGGCTTAGAGCATTAATAAAGCATTAAATAAACAGCTCATTCGGTTTGTTTATTTCACCATGAGGATAAGCGGATTTGGCTGAAAGAGATTGGAGCACAAGGATGGGAGAATCAATGATTTGAGGAATTGATGCGATCTGACGCAGACAAGAGGCAATGTGCTTGCCTTGTGCAATGCCATCGGAGATTTTTGGATTTTTGAAACTATTTGAATTTTTTGTGGATTTTGAAGATATTTGATTTTTTTTGTGGGTTTTGAAAATGTTTGAAATTTTATGGTTTTGGAAATATTTGTATTTTTTATTGGAATTTTTGGAATATTTGAATTTTTGTGGGATTTGAAAGTATTTGGATTTTTGTTGATTTTGAAAATATTTGATTTTTGTGGGTTTTGGAAGTATTTGATTTTTTTTGTGATTTTGGAACAATGCCATGCCATGGCAGCGTCAGAGTTATAAAAATTGACTGGCGAGGGGTCCTTTTTACCTCCCGTTTCATTAAAGAATGCCCAGAGTAGGGCGTGCGTTTTAACTTGGCGGCTACGAGCTAATTGCACTTGGTTTATAGTGCCACTATCAAAGCCATGCCTGAAAAGGAGACTGAGTCTGGCAGGAAGAAGAGAAGAAAATTTTGGAGATAAGCTTTGTATGGGTATTGAAGAGTTGGGTGTTGACTTCCTTCCTTGGCACAACCGTCAGAAGGTTTAGTCTCCTTTAAGCACTAGGGCTTTTGAATTATTTTGGAATTTTGAGTGATGACCATTTGATTGTAGGGATATGCGTACAACCAGGTCCATTTGGATCTCCGCGGGGACATTGCCACTCTTTGCCATGCCCTATTATCATTGATTTGATTTTGATTTTTGCATGCATACGGCCGGTCCATTTGGATCTCCGCGGGGACATTGCCACTCTTGACATGCATTTGACTTTGATTTTTTTTGTTGATCATTTGATTTGCCCACTTTGGAGGACGTCTTCTTATGACGGAGGTGCTTTGGGTTGGTTATCTTTCCTAGACTACCTCTGCTACCCATATTTTGGCCGAGTAAGGGGAGAAACAGACTTTTGTGCTTTTCAGGCCTGGCCGTGACGGTGTCTACCGGGAACAATCGGCTTAGGGTGCCGTGAAGTGTGTGCAGGTGCCCGTGCTAAGAGCAAACTTTAATGACCCAGGAGGGAATTTTGGACTGCTCGCATGGAATTCTTATAACAGAAATGCTGCGACGGCATGACAATACTGAATATTCATTTTTTTTTGGATTTTTGATATTGCTAAAATATAGTAAGTTTTTAACATAAGATTTTTTTTTCGGAAGGTAAAAGGGGACGAATGCCCTGCGTTGGGGCGAGACTCGGGGTCTACAAGAATTTACATTTTTTGTTTAGAATTAAAATGACAAGTGGGGACTAAAACCCTGAAAACAATGCGAGAAGGGTCGAAGGACCCGATTAAAGGCAGTGAGGAGAGAGTGGAAGAATGATTTTGGAGACTCCGACGGGGCTGGAGGGGATTGGAGAAGAAGGAGGGCGTGGTGCCCTGAGAGAGGAAAGGGATCCGGCGGGGTCGGAGGGGAGAAGGAAAAAACGGGCCACGAGGGGCCAAAAAGGAGGGCGTGCCGCGTGGGGCGTAAGATGGAGATGTGCCACATGGGGCACGGAGTGGAGATGTGCCATGTGGGGCACGGAGTGGAGATGTGCCACGTGGGGCTTGGAGGGGAGATGTGCCGCGTGGGGCATGGAAAGGAGTTGTGCCACGTGGGGCACAGAAAGGAGAGTAAGGATTACAAAAGGGGCACGATGCCCGGTATAAGAAAATGGATTATACAAAAGATGAAAATAAAATGCCTCCCATGGGGAGGGAATGTGGAGAACCCATGGGAAGGTGCTGAGCAGCACAAACGATGATTCAAAAGAAGAGGGAGATGAAGGTCCCCTGGCCTTTCGCCTCGCCCGGCATTTGGGCTTCCGCTTGGGAATCGACGTTCTGACCCTCAAGTACTTCCTCATAAATTTTGCTCAGTGGGCGGAAGATCTTGCTCTTCTCCGAGGGATTGAGCTCTCAATGATTGGAGGGCTGTCGACTTCCATCGGAGTTTCAATGAACAGTAGCAACCCCCTTGGAATATCGATGAATGAAAGGATGGGGAGTTCCACTGGTAGAGTTGGAAGCAATAATGAGGGGACCATGCCCAAAGATTGTAAAGCATGTGATATGGAGAGGGGCACGACTCCTTGAATAATAGATTGTGTTAATGATTTGGCATTGGAGTGCGTGAACACAATCTGAGAAGCTGACCCCTTCACTAGAGTGGGAAGGTTCACAACAATGGTGTGTGGGGTCATGAGAGATTGGAAGGTTTGATTCCCTATGAGTATTTTAAATTGAACCCGGTTGGCAAAGGGTATGAGTGGCATAGATTTAGAAGGCCTCTTGACGGCCATGATTGGGGGGAAGGACTCCTGCTCGATGAATGTGCCCGGTATGGAAACAATGACCGGCATGCGAGGAATAAAATCTTGGATTTTGAAAAGCATGCTCGGTCCCGGGGCTTCCTTCTTTTGCTGACATAGCTTATCGCTCCTTAAAAACTTGTGCCTGCTCCGTCGGATGGGGGTAGAGGTGGATGGGTGGAAAGCTGTATGGCCTTTGGAGGCATAATCGGTATGAAGGGGAAGATTTGCTCAGGTTCGGTTGCCAAGGGTGTTGGCGTAATGGAAGTGTAATGGTGGGTGGAGGCTTAATTATGGAAGGTTTGATGATAATGGATGGCAGTATAGGAGCTGTAGGTAAATGGCGTACGAACATGACCTCGGAAGGTTCATCGTTGTAGCACCAAGTGGTTTCCTGGATGGTTTCGACATTGGCAACTTCAGCCCGAGCAACAGGCTGTTGTGGAGGTGGAGGTTGTTGTGGGGGCAGTTGTGGTGGGGTACGAGAATCGGCATGGGAGCCAGAGCAGGTGCAACGTAGGGCACGAAAGCTTCTTCATGGAAAATAGGGGCGTCGTAGGGCCCAGTTGGAGGTTGTTGAGTCCGAGGAGGATGAATCAGTGGATGCCTGGGTGGCGACATGTTGTGATAGATGGGTGTTTGTGGAGATGTATACTGGGTTTTGTTATATGGTGGTGAGGTGGATGGTGGATGGCGTCCACTGATCCGATCTTTCTCAGTTTAATTTGATCAAATAGCTTCGCGATTGGGGAGTACATTAAATGGGCTTGAATGTAAGGTCCCCGCTGGTGGAGCTCCTCCATGGAGGTGATTTGGTTCGTGGCCAGGATGTGCCTGAACCTCGGAGTAGAGTTGGAAATGATTATTTTGACTTGCTCTGACTCCGTGAGCTCATGCTGCATTCTTGTGGCCATTGACCACCACGATCAGCAAATTGTACAAAGGCCTTGTCGGCCCCCATCTTCTCAGATGCCAGATCCGTGACAAATAGATAAGGGCTAACGCGGTCTTTATACCTTTGAAGGAATCTTTTGTGCAGAGGGCGGAAGTCTCTTGCCTCACTTGGCTCTAGGGAGTAGAACCATTTGAGCACAGGGCCGTCAAGAGATTTTCTAAATAAATATGCCAAGATAATGGGGTCTTGCTACTAACGCAAAGACTCATAAAGGAATTCCTTGACATGGAGGTAGGGGTTACCCGTGCCATTGTACAATCGGTACGTTGGCATCTCCGACGGATGGATATAAATTTGAGGGAGAGCCGGCATGGCGGCGACGGGGTTCCCCGTGGAATTTGAAAGCTTATTTATTTGATTCTCCAAATTATTCAATTTTTGGAGAAGATCATGGTGGAGTGGAGTGGGTTGCTGCTGGGCATATGAGGGAGTACATGGGGGTGGCCTTGAATTAGTGGGCCTTCCCAGAGGACGGCCTATGCAGACTGGAGCATGGAAGTGCAATTGGCCAGGGGTCGAGGTGATGAAGAATGTACAGGGGTATGTGGCGAAGTCGCCGGAATATACAAAGGCGGGTGCCTGGGAGAAGGAGAGAGGAGGAGTCGCACCCTCAACTAAAGTTTGGATCAAATTTAGTTGTTGAGGGGTGAGTTGATCAAGTGCATGTAGGACAGTTTGAACTATTGGATCTTAGTGGAGGGAAGGCTCTTGCCGGGTTTTAATTGGAGTGAGGTATGAAGGGACATCAGATAGGCTGGTGCGCGGTGGTGTGCGCACATAACCATAGGAGGTGGAAGGTTGTCCTCACGGTGGTGATATGGACGGACATCAAATTGAAAAGACAAGACGCTTGAACTATCCTCATAGTCCATGTAATTAAAATTGGCATGATAATTTTGGTCCATTTTAACAAGGCAAGCAGGCAAACAAGTTGAACAAAGATCAATCATCAAAGATGGCTCAAACAAGTTAGAATGCTTAGTGCTTATTTTTAGGAGTTTCATAATTAATTAAATAGATTGAAAAATCATTGTGTCACTCCAGGTGAGATCCTAGTTGGGTAGAAGATGTATACTTCAGGGTGCAACTAGAATCACCTCTCACCATGCAATAGGATGTCTAACCCGGGTCAACGGAGTGGTACTGCCAGCTCGGTCCGCCGTGAGGGAATCCACAGGGTACAGAGTCTTACAGGGCTCTTGGCAAAGGTTCCCTAGTCCAATGAGATGGAATGCCCAAAGGAGAGGTTGTCCTTACCAAGAGAGATGTGTGGAGCCTAGGATATGAGGGAAGGAGGTGCCCCGACCAAATACAAAATGCCCTACATGCACAGTTTATAACAAAGAAATGGTAGAACGACGCGTTTTCGTCAGAACTGAATCACGTCTAGTCACTGGGACACGGATATGAAAGCCCCGAAAGGCTGTCAGAGCCATGAATAGGTCCCTGTGGATGGTCACTGATTGGCAGAAACGTGTCGGCTCTGGCCGCTGCGACAAGAAACAGAAATGCGTCTCGAATGCTGGCCGTGTTATCAAACAACGAATCGCGTCCTCTATGTGGGACACGATTCCAAACAAGCACTTGAGGGCAGAAGCGAAAGCAGGAAAGAAAGCTGTAAAAGTAGGATATGTGTACAAGAGAAAGGAAGCAAACGCGTCAGCTCAGGCCATAGTGACAAGGAAGCTTGACGTGTCGGCTCAGGCCGCCGCGACACAAAATCGAGATGCGTCCGGTCTTCCAGGCACGTTCTCACACTGAATAGCATCCTCTACGTTGGACGCGATTCCACAGGCAATCCGAGAGTGAAAAGAAGGTAGTAAACATGGAAGATGGCAGGGAGGATGCATTGAAAATTAAAATTAATACACACAGAGTCACGCCAGACATGGCTGCCGCGACAAGTAAAATGCGTCGGCCTTAGCCGACGTGACAAGGAGCCGAAACGCGGCCGGTTAGCCGGACGCATCACTAAGACTGGATCGCGTCCTCTATGTTGGACGCGATTCCAGAAGGTCACTCGAGAGACAAAAAATGCAGGGAATAGCAGGGGTATGTGTAAAAAAACTATAAATAAAAACTAAACACACAAAAGGCTTTTAAGTAAAAGTGCCACGTGGGGCACAGAGGAGGGGGATAATCAAAGAGGGAAATATGCAAAAAGATGTCCCACCATGATCGCCAATTTGTAGGTTATATTTTTTGCTCCTTTTCGAGGGGACAAAGAACAGTAGGCCCACAAAGAGGGGTGGAGAATGAGAAATGGGTGGAAAAGATGGAAAATAAAATAAACATGATCGCCAGGCACGCGAGGGTGCCGAATGGAAATGCACGGCGAGGGGTGCGAGATGGAAGAATGATCGCGAGCATACCTTTTGAAGCGTGGAGATTGCGCGGGGATGATGTGGGTCCTTTCTTCCTCTACGAACACGGCCGGCCGTGGTAGAGGGCGTTTTCCTCGTTTGATTACCTTGACAAAAGAAACAAAGAAAATAAGGGGATTAGCCAAATAACGTGTAGTATCGAATCCCGAACGAATAAATGAAATGAATAAAATGGGGAGGACTCACCGGATGGTGGTTTTTAAACCCATAAAAGTAGGTGTGTGTGTGTGTGTGTATGCATGCATGTGTGTGTAAAAGAAGTAAAATGGGCCACGTGGGGCCCGGAGGAGATAAATGAAAAGGAAGAAAGGGGAAGGGGGGTGCTTCTCCAAATGTGGTGCGGCGTGACGGGCTGTTGCCGGAATTGATGGAGGACGTGGAGGACGATGCTCCCGCCTCACGTGTGGAATGGAAGGAGACGATGGCGCCGGACTCCAAGGAAGAAGGATGGATTGACGTGGATGATGCTCCTAGGGCCGGAGGTTGAGGTGAGATCCGATAGGGCTTCGCCACTTCGTGGAACGCCCCTTCTACAAATGACCCTCGGGGGTCAATTTATAGGGGTGAAATAATTGAATTGCGTTGGGTACAGCCACCGCAACAAGAAGCTAAATCGGGTCTGGGTGTTAGGCCGTGACTTGAAATGCGGCGATCTAGGGTGCCTCCACAAGGATTGAATCGCGTCTGGGCTGCAGGCCGCTTTTTAGAAAGTCAATTTTGATGGGACATGCGCATGATGGCCGTCATGTCTCTGAATCGCGTCCTGTCAGGATGCCGCGATAAGGAGGGAATCGCGTCCGCCGTGGCTGCCGCGACTTGAAACTCGGCGGCCATGGCCGTCGCGATTACCTTAGGGCAATTTCTGAGGCAATCGGCTCATGCGTTGTCTGCTGAAAGGTTTAGGATTTGACCTTTTAAATAGCGTCGCGCTGACAGGACATGATTTCTGGATTTTGTCATGATTTCCTAGTGTAGGCTCTCAAGTGTGGCGACTTCCGGGGTATAGCCTTTTTGACTTTTAAATTGTGGCAGTCATGCCAGATGCGTTAATGATATCACGTCCCGCATGGCTGTCGCGTTAAGGTTGCACCCCTGGAGGCCGTCGCGTTAAGGCTACGCCTGTTATAGCCGTCACGATAAGGTCCTAAATTGCGTCCACCATCCCAGATGCCTTTCATGATGCGGTTGCCATACCCGTCGCGCTAAGGAATTGACGCCTATAATTCCCGAGGGGCCCTAGAAATGGAGGGGAAGCACCGGGGGAAGAAGGGGGTGATCCAGAATGATGGGGGAAAACACTCTTTCAAGGCAAAAGGAAGGTCATTTGTGGCATTATGGCACAACAAAAAAAATTGCTTGCGGTGGAGCCAAATTTGCATGTCTACACCCGGTGCGTCGCGACCTCAGAGTCGTGGCCAGAACCTGAATTTACACTTATACCCTACTTAATATGTCAATACAACCCTTTTTAGTTTTAAATAAACATTGTCATGCATAAATTCAATTTGTTAATTTATAATGGGCAATATTTTGTGAAATTAATTAATGTAAAAATTATGTGCACAATAGTACATGTCATCTTGATTTCTTAAACATGCACACACTAAATATTCATGTTTGCCATGAGACCTTATTAATTCACTCAATATATATCTGGTAATTTAGAAAAATAATTACTAATTTCCCTATTTAATTATTACACTTGTCTTCATTTTATTCACGGGTTTTATATACTGTTACCGTTTCCCTCGGTCTTCGAGCACTCGAGGCACGACGAACCCTAGTTTTCTACACTCTCTCTTGGCATGGACCACCTCTCCATTGGGAAGACTCCTGACTAGACCAGGGACTCTTTGTCAAGGCCTCCGTAAGTCTTCTTGGCTTTGGCGCACGTCTTTAGACGACGAGTTGGTTGTACCCTTAAGACCTGTTACATCCTAGGGATCAGTACGATCCAAACGGCTTTAGTGTTTCCTTCTTACCTCGTGATCACACCGGACCACCTGGCCTGTGTTCATGGCAAGGCTAGTGGGCAGTTGTGACTTCTACTAGACTGCCGGTATCCGACCTGGTACTGTGCAACTGATACTATCGATGTTTAACGTCGTTTTACGATTATACCCTTGTCTTATCTACTATCTTGTTACTCTCATCTGTTCACTTTCACTCTATACTGTCATCTAGTTCATCTATTACTCTCATCACTTCTTGGTACTCTATTTGCCATACAATTGATTGTCTAAAATAACAAGTGATATATGTTGGATCGAAATGGCAAACTAGATGTCCTAGAAGGGGGGGGGGGGTGAATAGGACTTCTTGACTCTTAAAATTTTTCTTCTGAAATGCACAACACTAAATAGATGAGTTAGTACTTAGTGTGTGGTGTGTGATTCAAGTTTGAACTTGGCGGAAAAACAATCACACAGAAATGCACAAGAGTTTATCCTGGTTTGGCCCTTCCCACATAGAAGTCTTACATCCAGTCCTCAAGCCAACCACTTGAGATTTCCACTATCTACCAATAAATTGGCCTTCTCTCACCCTCGAGAGGAATTACAATCCCACTTGCTCCCAAGCAAGTCTTCCCTAAACAGGGGTATAACAACTGCCTTTTACAAAGGCCTTCCCTACACAGGAGGGCAATGCAGAACAGACTTCTGCAGGAATTACACAAGAAAACAAAAGAGAGAGCTTGTGTTTTGCCTCAATACTGATAACAAACACAGACTTCAGAAGGATTCAAAGGATCAAAAATGAGATATGAATCCTATCTGAACGACAAGAGTGGACTAAGAAAGTAATCAATTACAATTGCCACTCAACACAAGACTTCTTCTAGGAGAGCTTCAGAGAATGGCTTCTTAAGAGGAGTAGCTCTTAGACTTTTGCTTGCAGAAAGCTTGTGTGGACTTGGAAGAATTCGAATGACGTTCACAGGAAGTGTAAAGGCTTGTATATGCTTCCTGTATTTTGTTTTTTTTTTTTTCTTCAAGCTTTAGCTCCTTTTATAAACATCAGAAAAATAGCCGTTAGAAAATAGCTCTTGGAGCTTGTGTCATTTGCAATATGTCCGTTTGAAGAGATCTCTAGGATCATTTGGGTCTTGAAGTGTTTGTTATCCAGAAGTCTTTCAGTTTTGCTTCTTTCCAAGATCTTCAGAAGGAGTGCAATTTTCACAGCTAGAAGATAAGCTCTTTTTCTTTTGGAGTGAACTGTGAGGGAGACATTCTGAAAATGTGCTTCAATAAATGCCTGCGCAGGGACAAGACAACAGAGAAGAGTATCTCCATACCTTTGCGGTAGGTGGATTAGACAAGTACATAGGAGGGTATGGAAACCTCGGATGCAGAAGAAAAAGTAGACAAACAGTTAGGCTAAAAAGGTAAAGCATGGGTCTGTCAGTGGTAGGTGAGTCTTGTCAGATGCCATGCACCTAAGAATTCATAAATGCATAGTGTCTAATGAATCTAGCAAAATCCGGATCAAAGACAAGAAGACCATGAGGCTTAATTCAGAATATTTCAGAAATAATTTGCACAGGATTTAGATGAATATTTTAAGTACAATATGTCTTGTCCTGTCAGAGAAATAATAATAATAAAATAATGACAGGTTGATGTACCAATAAGATATTGAAAGTTCATTAAAAGGATGTATGAAAGAATTTGGAGAGAAACTTACATTAGATGTTAAAAAAGGATCAGAAGAGAGTTTAAGTACAGAGTTAATCAGTGAACTCGAATCCAAAGGAACATGCAATTCGACTAAAGAAATGGGAGTGATTCGACTTTAGTAAAGAAATAATAAGGTAATTGATTTCTAAGAAAACAAGGCAATTCGACTCTAACAAGAAAATAGCAATGTAATTCGACTTCTGAGAAGACAAGGCAATTGAACTCTAGTAGTCGAATTACTGAGATTAATTTCTGAAGCATTCGCTGTGGCAGTCGAAGATGACAGTCGAATCAAGAGTTGGATTTTGTAAGGCATTCGACTGTAACAGTCGGAGTCATCAGTCGAATCAGGTATCAAGTTGTGAACTTAGAAAATTTTCAAGGTTGTTTGACTTCGATTCTAAAGGAGTCAGATTTGACAGTCGAAGCTAACAGTCAAATTTAGTAGGACATAGAAAGAGTCTATGGACTTACAAAAATTTCTGAGATGGAGGTATAGACCTGAAATATATCTGATGATTTTTGTGATAGTAATTAATATATTTGCTTTGTAGAAATTTTATTTAAAGAGTTTTGTCATAGCAAAAACAATAGATATTTTAATTTAAGAAAATTCTTAATTCCTTAGGGGTAGTTGCTCAACAATTCTCCCACTTTTTGTTAATGACAAAAATCTTTAAATTGACAGTAAATAGCATTAGTGAAGTATGAATATGAATATGCGGCTGTCTCTCCCCCTTTGTGGCATTAACATAAAGGAAATCATGACAAGATATTGAACACACAGGGTTGCATTCAGAAATTGCAATCATTAAACACAAGATGTAAAACAGAATTACATGACAAGGAAGTCAGAAACATAGCAGAAATTGTTTATAAACTACATAGTTCTCAAAATATAACTAAAGTTGATCAAGACCTAGACAGAGAACTTGGCAAGTAAAGAGATCTGGGAATTTGGGCAAGAAAAGGTTGAATGAGATCCCAGAGCTTCTTCTCATTCTCAGCAAAAAATTTGTCAAAGAGAGCTCCATCAATGTTGTAGGAAGAATTGGTGGAGGGTAGCTTTCAATGGGATTTGATATGGCGCCTGCAGAACCAAGACATCCTATCATGATACTTGTCGCTATTGACCCTGAACTTTAGGGGAACAAACTTCTTGGAAGCAGCAAGCAAGAGAAATTCATGAGCAGTGATGTTCCAATGCAGTCCACTGGAAACAACAACATCTTTGGCTTGATAATAAATGAGGAGTCTCTGAGCCCATTTTTGCCCAATGTTCTTCCTTAAGTCCTTAAGACTCTTGTAATGAAATTCATGAAGAGAAAGTTTCAGCTTTTCACAATCTGAATGATATGAAGGATATGCTACTGCCCATTGATCTAGATTGAATCTTTCAGATTCTGCAAAACAAAGTTGAAAGTTCAGAAGATGATAATGATGCTTGGATAGTTGCAGAAAGACAAATCTCTTGAAAGATAACTTCAGTTTGTATTTGATTTTGAATCTGGTTGCAATCCGGATGTAACTATTGAAGACTACCTCTGCAAAATCTTTTCTGTAGGAAACTGCTCCTATGAGGGGAGGATGCAAGCCAGAAGGTAAAGCTACAGTCATGGAGGGAACAATCTCTCTCTGGCCTCTTAAAATTTTCCCATTGCCCCTTAGAGACATCAGGCAGACCCAGCTTGAATCTTTCAAAATTGAAGATTTTCATTGTATTGTACTTGGCCTGTAAGTCCCGGAGAAGATGTCCAAACATATCATGAAACCTCAGAGATATGTGATGCAGGACTGTCAAAATTGGTTTCTAGACTGATTTTGTTGATATCTGGCAGCTTCATCAGGATAGAGATCAAGGAACTCCTTGGGAGTTAAGCAGTGACTTTTCTGGGAGATAAATTGAAGTTCCTCTATAGAGATTTGGGTAGTCCTAAGAAGAGTAGGTAGCCAATGTTCAAAGGAGAACCCTGGCATGTCATGGACTTCAAGAAAAGCTCGAATAGCCAGATATTCTCTGAACAGATTCATGTGATGTTCAGAGTGATTGACAAAAACATACCAGAATGGTGGAAGGAGTTTTGAAAGATTGTCTCCCAGGTTGGGTCCACTAGTGGATGAAAGCTGTATACTTGGAAGTATTTCAACTAGATGAAGAAGAGTTTTCTTGGAGTCAGTTATGGACGTTGTAGGAAGACAAGAAAAGTAATGAGGGGGTTGAGTGGAAAGGTTTAGAGTGATTTCTTTGAGAGGCTTGAATTGATATTTAGTGGGATAGATGGAGAATTTGATATCTTGATAGAATGGATCCATAGGAATAGTTGCAAGTGGAGGAGGATCCGAAGAAGTAGATTGTGAAGGGGTTTCAGTGGTGGAAAGAGTGGGAGCTATGGGTGCAGAGGGTTAGTTCTAGCTGGTGCTGATCTTTTTGGCTCAGGAGAGGCTGAACAGATGGAGCTGGAGTAGGATGAATTGGTCTAGAAGGAGGAGGAGGGAAGACTGGGTCACCATTTTTGATCATTCTACGCTTCACTTTCCTCTTGAAGGTTTGCAAATTAGGAGAGGACTCCAGGGGTCTCTTAGCCATAGATTCCATCTGGGAAACCCGCCTAGGCTGGGAAGCCTCTGCTGCTGCCACTGCCATTGACTGCTCTTCTAACACAGACTGTTGCTGTTGCTCCACTTGAGGTTGAAACTCTACCATAGCTAATTGTGCTTCAGGCTCTAAATCTTTCTGCTGCTCAGGAGGCTGTTCCCCCACACTCTGCTACTTATCCTCTGGCTCAGGCTTCTTGAGCTGATTAGGAACTGTTCAACATGTTCTTGAACTTGGGATTCTGGCTCCTGGTCCTGTTGCTGCTCAGGTTGCTGCTCAACCTGCTGGGATTGGTCTTGAGATTCTTGGCCTTGATAGGTTCTTCTTGCTGCTGATGGAAGTAGGCCCTGATGGCTGAGAAGTGCCCTGCTGGCACACTAACTGAAGCAGCAAATCTTTTATTTGCTTAACCTCATCAGACAGATTATCAAACTTGACATCAATAAACTCTATTTGCATTTGAAGGACTGACAGGTTTTCTTGTTGCTTGCCCAATAAGTCCAAAATGGTATGAAGACTATTGCTACTCTCCCCTTGAGACCTTGGCCGGGTCTCAAAATGAGAAGGGGAGAAGTGATGCTCTCTTTCTTCAAAAGCTGTTTCTGCAGGAATGTCATCTGATGCTAGACCTTTGCCTCTAATATCTCTTAATACTTCATTATAGTTTCCTCAGGACCATCTGGTTCAGGAAATGAGGAGGAAACAGGAACTTGATCTTCTTGCTCTTGGGTCTGAACTGGGACTTCAGATCTAACTTATTCTTGAGGCTCTATCTCTTGTTGAATCATTTGAGAAACAAGAGGAACAAGAGGTTCATCAGGAAAAACTTCATGATCACATTCAGGAACTGAGTCTTTTAGCCAAAGATTTTGCTTCTTGTTGACCAAGGAATAATGGATTCTTCTCAAGGTAGTGATCCCAATCTTCTCTTTAATTCCAATAGATATTTCTCCTGACAGATCTACTGAGTACTCTTAAAGATTAGGGAGAGCAAAGGTCCATAGGGAAAAGATTCTTGAAGATTCTTAGCAGCTATCATTCTATCCAAAATGATTCCACCAAATTCACTTTGTGCCTCTGAATAGCCCAAAACAACAAGTTCTCATCTCTAGAGGTGATGGATGAGTGGGTTCCTACTCTAGGGGTCACAATATTGGATATCACAGAATGAATCAATCTTTTCTCGGCTGACAGCTCATTCACAGACAGACCTTTCTTGCTAATAGTTGCCAAACTCCCAATAATGCCCAATTTCTGCTTTTCCAAGGTATAACTTCATTAAGCTTATGCTCGGAGTTTGGACATTCTAACATCTCAACCAGCAGTTCCTCAGAAATAGAGATCTTGGTTCCTTTGACATAACCGACCACTGTGTTTTCAGATGAGATTTCCATGGTGACATAAAAAGTTCTAACGGCATTCTCAACAGTGGGTTCTGAAATCTGGCACAACTTGGTCCAACCCATGGCATTGAGGGTGTCCTCTACCCACGCTAGACTTCTAGAAAGATGGGAGAAATCTACAGCCTTCCCTAGGCAGATGGGAATCTTAGCAAGTCTCACCAGTTGATCAGGGGTCATCTGGGTGGATTTCGGAGCCCTAGACGAAGCCATCTAGAAAGGGAGATGAACAGGACTCAGGGAACTAGTAAAGGAGTGATAGAAATGCTGAAGAGAGTTCCAAGATCCTACCATTCTTCGAGGAGGATGGAGATTTCAGGGTTCTTCAGAAGTCCTTCCTCGGAGAACAGTGAGGGCACGAAAGGGCAAAAGAAGACAAGGGAGTCGAATGTAGATTTCGAAGGGGTGTCTTCTAAAAGAGATGGGGTTTTCTTTTATAGGGAAAGAGAGGATAACTGCCACTAGATTTCAGGATGAATGGTCGGGATTAAATGATTTGACCATTAACCATGAAGGGATGCATCTTAATGGAGTGTCAGTTATATAATTTTAAATTACAAGCACCTTTTCATGATTTCATAATAAGTTGAATTATGTATTCGACTGCATCAGTCGAATGCAAGATTTTAACATGATTCGAATGCATAAGTCGAATGTCTGGGACTTAGAATTTTTCAGAATTCATACAACACTATCATACAATTCAGTATCATTTTACTTTGGTAATTTAATCAGGATTACACATACCTATTTCTCTTCTAATAGATGAGAATCTATCCTCAGGAAGAGGTTTTGTAAAGATATCAACAAGTTGATTTTCTGTAGAAACAAATTCAAGTGAAATATTGCCATTACTTACATGGTCCCTGATAAAGTGATGTCTAACCTCAATATGCTTGGTTCTTGAGTGCTGGATAGGATTCTTGGTCAAATTTATTGCACTTGTATTGTCACATAGCATTGGAATTTCTTGGAGTTGATGACCATAATCTTCCAATTGATGCTTGACCCCCAAGAGTTGAGTACAACAACTTCCAGCTGTAATGTATTCAGCTTCTGTGGTGGATAAAGCTACTGAGTTCTGCTTCCTAGAGGACCAAGATATCAAACATCCTGCAAGAATTTGACAAGTGCCACTAGTGCTTTTCCTATCTATTTTACATCCAGCATAGTCAGCATCACTATGTCCAATTAGCTTGAAATCTGAACATCTGGGATACCATAAGCCTAACTTATTGGTATTTATAAGATATCTAAATATTCTTTTAACTGCATGAACATGAGATTCTTTTGGATCAGCTTGGAATCTTGCACATAAACAAACACTGAACATTATATCCAGTCTACTGGCAGTAACATAGAGCAGTGATCCTATCATTCCTCTATAGATCTTTTGATCTACCTTTTTGCCAAGAGGATCACTATCTAACTTAATGCCTGAGCTCATGGGTGTTCCCAATGGCTTACACTTGTCAAAACCATACTTAGAAAGTAAATCTAAAATATATTTGGTTTGACAGATGTGAGTTCTTTCCTTGGTCTGCTTGATTTGCAATCCAAGAAAATAATTAAGCTCACCCATCATGCTCATTTCAAACTCACTTTGCATCAGATTTTCAAAGAACTTACAAAGTGATTCATTAGTAGAACCAAAGATAATGCCATCAACATATATCTGCACAATTAAGATTCCATGGAAAATTTCTTTATAAATAGTGTGCTATCTACTTTTCCTCTTATAAAATCATGTGATATAAGATAAGCACTTAATCTTTCATACCAGGCTCTTGGAGCTTGTTTCAGACCATACAATGATTTCTTTAAACAGAAAACATGATTGGGATAAGTAGTATCTTCAAAACCTGGTGGTTGCTCAACATATACTTCTTCTTTAATAAAACCATTCAGAAATGCACTTTAAACATCCATTTGGAACAAATTCATGTTAAGAGAACATAGCATATGCTAATAATTCTGATTGCCTCTAATCTAGCTACTGGAGCATAGGTTTCATCAAAGTCTATGCCTTCCTCTTGGAATATCCTTGAGCAACAAGTCTGGCTTTATTCCTAGTGATTACCCCTGATTCATCCATCTTGTTTCTGAAAACCCATCTGCTTCCAATAACTTGATGGTCAATAGGTCTAGGTACAAGAGTCCAAACCTCACTGCATTGGAACTGATTAAGTTCCTCTTGCATAGCAAGGATCCAAGATTCATCACCCAATGCATCATTGATTGTCCTAGGCTCAATTGTGAAACTAAGGCAGAAAAATCACAAGGAATTTGCATACCTCTTGTTCTTACCCTATCTTGAGGATTACCAATGATATTTTCTCTAGGATGATCCCGGTGGTACCTCAATTCTCTAGGTAGTCCTTCTTGTGGTTCTTCTTGTTGTTGAAGATCTTCTAATGGGGGATCTTCCATTTCTTCATCTTTACCTTCTTCTTCAAGATAAGTCTTTTCTAAATCTCTGCAAAGATCATCAACACATTCTTCTTCTTCTTCTATCCTTTTGATAGAAGGGTTAGTTTCATCAAATAGTATATGCACAGATTGTTCTATGGTTAATGTCCTTCTATTGAATACTTTATAACCTCTAGGTTTTGAAATATATCCTAATAGAAAACCTTCATCACTATTAGCATCTAATTTTCCTAAATTGTCCTTACCATTATTTAAAATAAGCACTTACAGCCAAAAGGTCAAAGATGACTGAAGTTGGGCTTCTTTCCTTGTAGAGTTCATATGGAGTCTTCTTTAGAATGGGTTAGATCATGCACCTGTTGATAATGTAGCAGTTGTATTGACTGCCTCTGCCCAGAAGTATTTTGGTAAATTATACTCATTCAGCATTGTTCTGGTCATATCTAGCAGTGTTCTGTTCTTTCTTTCTGCTACTCCATTCTGCTGAGGTGTTCTTGGTGCTGAGAAGTTGTGCTCAACCCCATTTTCTTCACAGAACTTCATGAATTCTTCATTCTTGAATTCTCCTCCATGATCAGATCTAATGCTTGTAATCTGAAATTTCTGATTTTTCTGAACTATCTTACTGAATTTCAGAAATGCTTCAAAGGCTTCAGATTTGGCTTCTAGAAAAGATACCCAAGTGTATCTTGAGTAGTCATCAACTAATACATAGCCATAGACTTTTCCTCCAAGACTGACTGTCCTCATAGGTCCAAACAAATCCATGTGAATTAACTTCAAAGGCTTGGAAGTTGTAACAATTGTCTTGGACTGAAATGAGGTCTTGGTCTGTTTGCCTTTTGCACAAGCTGAATAAATTCCAGACTTCTTGACTTTTATCTTTGGAAGACCTTCAACCAGATCATGCTTTATTAACTTCTTGATCACTGAGGTGCTTGCATGACCAAGTCTTCTATGCCACAACTCAGACTCTTCACTTTTGGTGATTGCAAGGCACAAGTTTACTTCTCTTAATTCTGCCAATTGCAAAGTGTACAGGTTCTTTACCCTTTGAGCTTCGAAAACTATCTTGTTATTTTTCTGGATGATACACTTATCATTCTGAAAGTTTACTGTATGCCCTTTATCACATAACTGACTGATGCTAATTAGATTATGCTTCAATCCCTCTACATACATGACATCTTCAATTAGA
Organism: Colocasia esculenta; assembly: GCA_014218235.1. NCBI lineage: Eukaryota > Viridiplantae > Streptophyta > Magnoliopsida > Alismatales > Araceae > Colocasia > Colocasia esculenta. The sequence continues at coordinate 38,593,873 of CM024764.1, forward strand.
TTCTTTTCCTTAGTGCCAACTATTCCACATCCTAGCACTTTTCCTTTTCCATTATCACCATATGTGACTTGACCACTTTCTTCTCTAAAACTTGTGAATAGCTTCCTATCCCCTGTCATGTGCCTTGAGCATCCACTATCCAAATACTATTTGGATGCCCTTAGCCGACCCTGCAAACAAAATCAGGTTGTAACTTTTGGTACCCAAATTTTCTTGGGTCCTTGATGGTTAGTTTTAGGAATCCATCTTAAATGTCTAGTAGTGCATGTGCTAACTGTAAGTCCTAATTGATTACAGTGACTACAACATAAATCAAAAGCATTCTTCATATATGCAAGATTGTTGGATTTCTATTTTTGTTTGTACACATACTGATTTACCTTTTTGGTGTTTTTAATTTCTTTTTCTGCTACAAATTTGGGAGTTGGATACACTTGAGGATGAATAATGTTTTCTTCATTTTGTGAGGTGTGTATCCTAATCCATATTTCTTCTTTCCTATTCTAGAACCTTTTATGTTGACGAATAAGGAGGTTTTGCAATTAGAGATTTTTTCTATGGTGGCTTTTAGATAATTGTTTTCCTTTAACAATTTTCTTCATTTTGAGTACCTTAAGATTTGATTCAATTTCTAAGATTTTGCTATTTTTAATTTTCAAATCTTCGCTATTTTTATTTTTCATTTCTATGATTTTTAATTGTTTAACCTTTCTATTTCTTTTTTAAGAAAGGTGTTGGCCTTTTCTTGGTTTAGTAAATTTAGTTTAACTATTTTCATTTGTTTTACTACTGTTCTATATTTTTCATAAAGTTCATTGAAAGCATCTTCAAGGCTATCAGAATCGGATTCAAAACAGAAGTGAATGAGGTTTCTGAGTTTACCTGTTCTAGTCCTGCCATGAGGGCTATATTTGCCTTCTCTTCTTCTTGATTATGAACTAGATGATTCTGAACTTGTTGCTTCTTCATTGTCCCATGTTGCTTCCATTGTCTTCTTCTTGAATTTTCTGAACTTCTTTTCCTTGCTTTCTTTTTGTCAGATTTTTTTGCTTGATCCTTCTTCTTAAGCTTGGGACATTCAGATTTGTAATGTTCTGGCTGATTACACTCATAGCAAGTTGGCTCCTTCTTCTTATCCTTCTTGAAAAATCTTTTTGAGCCAAACTTCTTCTTCTTTGCCAAAATTCTTTGCAGCTTTCTTGAGAGCATTGCCTCATCATCACTGTCATCTAATTTTTCTTTGGAATCTTCAGATGAAGAGGAATCTGCAATCTTCAAAGCATTTGAAATTTTCTTTTTCGAGGAATTTTCAGAGAATCTTTCATATTGATTTCATGAGCCATAAGGGATCCTATTAATTTATCAATAGACAATGTGTTAAGTCATGAGCTTCCTCTATGGCTGTAACTTTAGGAGTCCAGACATTAGTTAGAGATCTTAATATTTTTCTAACTGTTTCTTCATTAGTTAGGACCTTTCCTAAAGAACTTAGTCCTACAATTATGTTGGAAAATCTGTTATACATTTGAGTTATGTTCTCATTAGGGAGCATTTTGAACTGTTCATATTGAGATACAAGTATATCTATTCTTGTTTGTTTAACCCTATCTGTACGTTCATAGGTTACTTGAAGCTTATCCCACATTTCTTTAGCTGTTTTACAAGCTGAAAGTCTATTAAATTCTCTTTTAGATAAAGCACAACAAAGATAATTTTTGCTTTGTAATTTAATGACATGTTTCTTTTATCTGCAATGGAAAGACCGTCGGAAGAAGATTCTCCAAGGATTTGAAAATCACCTTGTTCTATTACCTGCCATAAGTCGAAGTCAGTACCTCTGATGAAGCATTCCATTCACATCTTCCAGTATTGGTAATCTTCACCATTAAAGAATGGTGGCCTTGTAACTGATTGGCCTTCATAGTTGTGAGCTTCAGATGCCATTTCTTCTCAAATCTTTTAGATTCTTTTGAGTAGACCTCCCTCTGATACCACTTGTTGGATCGAAATGGCAAAGTAGATGTCCTAGAGGGGGGGGGGTGAATAGGACTTCTTGACTCTTAAATTTTTCTTCTGAAATGCACAACACTAAATAGATGAGTTAGTACTTATTGTGTGGTGTGTGATTCAAGTGTGAACTTGGCGGAAAAACAATCACACAGAAATGCACAAGAGTTTATCCTGGTTCGGCCCTTCCCACATGGAAGTCCTACATCCAGTCCTCAAGCCAACCACTTGAGATTTCCACTATCTGCCAATAAATTGGCCTTCTCTCACCCTTGAGAGGAATTACAATCCCACTTGCTCCCAAGCAAGTCTTACCTAAACAGGGGTATAACAACTACCTTTTACAAAGGCCTTCCCTACACAGGAGGGCATGCAGAAACAGACTTCTGCAGGAATTACACAAGAAAACAAAAGAGAGAGCTTGTGTGTTTGCCTCAATATGAGAACAAACACAGACTTTAGAAGGATTCAAAGGATCGGAAATGAGATATGAATCCTATCTGAATGAGAAGAGTGGACTAACAAAGTAATCAATTACAATTACCACTCAACACAAGACTTCTTCTAGGAGAGCTTCAGAGAATGGCTTCTTAAGAGGAGCAACTCTCAGACTTTTGCTAGCAGAAAGCTTGTGTGGACTTGGAAGAATTCGAATGAAGTTCACAAGAGGTGTAAAGGCTTGTATGCGCTTCCTGTGTTTTGTTGTTTTTCTTCTTCAAGCTTGAGCTCCTTTTATAAACATCAGAAAAATAGCCATTAGAAAATAGTCGTTGGAGCTTGTGGCTGTTTGCAATATGTCTGTTTGAAGAGATCTCTAGGATCCTTTGGGTCTTGAAGTGTTTGTTATCTAGAAGTCTTTCGGTTTTGCTTCTTTCCAAGATCTTTAGAAGGAGTGCAGTTTTCACTGCTAGAAGATAAGCTCTTTTCTTTCAGAGTGAACTGTGAGGGAGACATGCTGAAAACGTGCTTCAATAAATGCCTGTGCAGGGACAAGACAACATAGAAGAGTATCTCCGTGCCTTTGAGGTAGGTGGATTAGATAAGTACATAGGAGGGTATGGAAACCTCGGATGCAGAAGAAAAAGTAGACAGACAGTTAGGCTAAAAAGGTAAAGCATGGGTCTATCAGTGGTAGGTGAGTCTTGTCAGATGCCAGGCGCCTGAGAATTCATAAATGCATAGTGTCTAATGAATCCATCAAAATCCGGATCAAAGACAAGAAGACCATGAGGCTTAGTTCAGAATATTTTAGAAATAATTTGCATAGGATTTAGATGAATAATTTAAGTACAATATGTCCTGTCCTGTCAGAGAAATAATAATAATAAAATAATGACAGGTTGATGTACCAATAAGATATTGAAAGTTCATTAAAAGGATGTATGAAAGAATTTGGAGAGAAACTTACATTAGATGTTAAAAAAGGATCAGAAGAGAGTTTAAGTACAAAGTTAATCAGTGAAGTCGAATCCAAAGGAACATGCAATTCGACTAAAGAATGGGAGTGATTCGACTTTAGTAAAGAAATAATAAGGTAATTTGATTTCTAAGAAAACAAGGCAATTCGACTCTAACAAGAAAATATCAATGTATTTGACTTCTGAGAAGACAAGGAAATGGACTCTAGTAGTCGAATTACTGAGATTAATTTCTGAAGCATTCGACTGCGACAGTCGAAGATGACAGTCGAATCAAGAGTTGGATTTTGTAAGGCATTCGACTGTAACAGTCAGAGTCATCAGTCGAATCAGTATCAAGTTGTGAACTTAGAAAATTTTCAAGGTTGTTTGACTTCGATTTTGAAGTAGTCGGATTTGACAGTGGAAGCTAACAGTCGAATTTAGTAGGACATAGAAAGAGTCTGTGGACTTAGAAAAATTTCTGAGATGGAGGTATAGACCTGAAATATATCTGATGATTTTTGTGATATGTAATTAATATATTTGCTTTGTAGAAAGTTTATTTTAAAGAGTTTTGTCATAGCAAAAACAATAGATATTTTAATTTAAAAAAATTCTTAAATTCCTTAGGGGTAGTTGCTCAACACTATATGCCAGTGCAATAGGGCCCAGTATGGTCCTGGGGAGAGCTCCCGAAGAGTGCCATTTCCTTGCAAGGTTTACATGATCAGGATGTGTACGACATGCATCCAGTGCCATTTAATACTATAACAATTAATCGTTGACAATCAAAGTGCTATCTATTCAAGTGCTATTATCGTTACATGGCCATTCTATTATCGTTGTCGTTGTGCTATTTTGACTATCCAGTGCTATTGCTCTCTTGCTATCGTTACTTGCTCTACATGACTATACTCTTTCATTACCCTGCCATTTAAGACATTAATTATTTAAATCATGCTTGTTCTCATGAGATATTAAGTCCTATTGGGCGTTATTCGCTCATCCTGCGTATTTTATTCATGTGTTCAGGTGAGTCGGATGGTGACCACCCTCACGAGGATGGGTACGAGGATGATGTCCAAGAGTGACTTGTTTCAGAAACTACTTGTATAGTAGATAGTTAGTACAGTTATGAGTCGTTTAGTCAGTATGTAATAGTTTGGATTTCAATAAAGTACGATGGGCCCTAGTTATGGCTCTGATCACTTGATGTAATAGTTAGGTCATGGTGTTTGATGGAATATTAATGAAATTTGAGTTATTTGATATTATTCCAATTGAGCAATGGTTGGTCATTTATTTTATCGCTCTGTACTATTTAATAACTGTAATATTGCTCCGATATTCCACGTCGGGGCGTTACATCGTGACAGGATGCCTGTCGTGTCCTCAACTAGAACGCGATGCCTACCTCGTCGCTTTCTCAAAAGTTTCGACAGGTCTTCTACCAGGCTGACAGCCTCCAGACCACGTGTCACACATACAGGCTACTCAGGTGAACGCGATAGATGGCACATTGCCTTCACACCTACGCTGCGGACGCGTGGCACACCTGCCAATAGACAACGGGAACGCGACACAAGGGCCGTCACCTTCTCAACTAGAAGGCGACAGGGAACACGTCGCGTTTAGAACATGACAGCCCGAT